>CP135546.1:0-90881 GCA_032402905.1 Khaya senegalensis | reverse complement strand
TTTTTTTGTGATATGTAATATTAATTTAAATAATAATATAATATCTTTTAAATAAATTAATATATATCAATTTTTTATAAATTATTTATATTATTTTTTAATCATTTAATTATTTATTTATTTAATTATTTTTATAATTTAATACTATTAATTTATTTTTTTAAGAATTTTTTTTAGAGTTAAAAATTATAAAATTGAGATAATTAATAAATAGGATACTATATTTTGGAATCGGAACCGAAAAATAAGGTACTCTCTTAAATAGGGTAGGTTTTGGTTTCACGTGAAACAGGAACTGAAATCGGTTTTGCACACCCCTATTTTCTCCAATCTCCAATGGTAAGCTCTGGACTACTGAGAATACCATCTTTTATGGCTGAGAGGCAAAGTTGATTTGGTTTGTTGAAGGTGAAGCAATGGGATGGGAAAGAATTGGAAATTTTTTTAGCACATATAGTGACCCAATAGTACTCAAATTTCAAAAGTCTTGTTTGTTCGACAGTCATATCTACGGGAAAAGTCCAGATTCAACTACAGTGCCATAGTTGAAGGTGATAATTGCACTGTATGTGGTGCACAGGTGGACATGGATATAAAATTTATCTCAATGATTACAACTTTCTGCTGCTTATCTTTTTATTGTTATAGTTGGAAACCCTGCAGAAAGTTGGGAGCTTATCTTAATTAAATTTTTGTTTCTTTTGAATATAATGTCCCAAGTATTTTTACTTTTTATTAAAAAAATTTCTTTTTTGAACTGTTTTGGATAAGTAGTGCGTCTCTTTATAGCCATACGTGTCCACTTTTATGAAGTGGGAATTTTCTTTTACCTAGTCCATTGAAGCTCCAATAATTCAGTTTGTGGTGGTTACAGTAGAATAAAAGATTCCTCTTCAGATAAATGTGTCAATCCTCTTGCTGTGAACACACATGCCTTCTGCATTGGATGTTCTCTATTTGACCTTGCCGAAGCAGCTTTATGTTTTATGTTCTGTTCTGGAGTCCTTGCATGATGAACATTTCGAATATTTGATTTGATCTATGCTAGTTAAAATTAATGTAGAACAAAAAAAGAGAAAGATAGATTGTTTCACATAGTAGTTTTGGCTTGTAGGGTCTCAAAATTTCGAAGATTATGTGCTGCATCAAATCAATGATGTCCTTCTGCTTCTTATTGGCCTTTTAATGGTTTCCAAAATGGATTTAATTTCATCATTGCAAATCATTAAACATACTTCAACTAATTTGTTGGATATTGTTAATGGTGATTCACAATTCTTGTCAAATGAGACTTTGTTATTCGTCAGGGTATTGCTTCCATATCTGATTTTCATATAAGCTTTCCATGAGAAGAAAATTCTTTGTTCTTCTAGACATTGGGAAGTCATGCCAGTTGATGATGTATGCCACAAAAAACAGGACAACCTGGAGGTCCAGTTGTACATGAACTAAGACTTAAAAGTATTATTTAAAACAAGAAGTTATCATTGGTATTATTGGCTTTTCCGAACTTTTGTCAATTCTGTTCCTCTCTGCTCCAGAACCTTTTATATATATAAATTTTCCTGATTTAATTGATATTTCTTCCAATTTGTGCAGGTTCAATGGAGAAACTCAACCAGGCCTGACTGCTTGCAAAGATGCAGCCAAAAGATTACTCGATCTGGGGCTAGTCTTCACTCCGGTTGAAGATGCTGTTCGTGAAACTGTCGAAAGCCTGAAAGCTAAAGGCTTCTTGGGGCAGCAAATGTGACAATCTTTTGTCCTTTTTTATTTCTTTTGCTTTTAAGGGGGCCTGGTGGTTAGGTGCAAAAATTTGTATTTCATTTTTTAATTTACTTGGTTGTAAGTAATAATGAATGCAATAAAGACATTAAACTTTTCTGATAAATTAATCTCCCTCTTGCATCATTCTTACTTCCAAAAGAAACTTTATTCCTTCGTCTTATTATTATTATTATTATTATTATTAATATTAAAAATGTTACATATTACCATTTTCCCTTTAATCATTATCCTCTGTTGTAACTTCTCTGATTCAATGAATGAGTTCCGACAAACCACAACTCAATGTATATACATCCAGAACGCATGTAAAAATCAGTAGCATGTGTCCAAAAACTCAGTTTACTAAGCAGGAAAACAAGATTGGATTAAGTTTCTGAACTTTACGATTTCTGGTTGAGGCAAAGTTTTGTCCAGTTTTTGATGTAATTAAACTATGCCAAAGGCATGTGGTTTGGGACCTGATGTTGGTGTTTCAGTAGGGTCATTGTCACCATTAACCAGGCAAGTTTAGTTAATCTACTGAATTGAATTCCTCTCTATATATTTAGTCTTTTTCTACATCTCACTGTTGATTTTTAAAAAGCTTCCAACACTCCATGTGCATCTTCTTCCCCACTCTTTTGTTCTTGCTTCTTTCTTTCAAGTAAAGAATCCATCTTTTATCTACACTTCTAATCAAGTAGCTTCTTCTGCCATTGCATGTGCTTCAATCACTTCCCCCTGCTTCTCAATATTTTACTGTTCTCTATTTCTCCCCCTAACCTTCGCTCAATCTTCTCTCTTCATCGTATACATTCACACACACACAGAGATATATATTTCTTCATTCTGTTCATTTCCTTGGGAGTAGAAAGCAGAGTGTAGAACAATTCTGAATCGTGCAATGAACAGTCCGGCACCTTGCAGCAGATCCTGGTAAATATTTTTCTCCCTTTTGATCTCTTAATACTGTTTCATTCATCATTTCTGATGTGGGAATTTATTTTCTTCATGGTTGCTTTCTTTGAATGTTGTGAAGGTCGATAAGCGAAGATTCGTTGAGGAGATATGTGCACTTTGCAAGTGAGAACTGCATACAGGAATTGTTATCAGCTTCAGATTCAAACAGGTGTGGAAATGGAAGTGATGGATGGAAAATTCAAACTCTTGAGAATGGAGTAGAGATATCAAAGAGAAGGTCTGGTTCGCTTCACACGTTCCGAAGCCGTTGGCTGCTCAAATCTGTCTCACCACAGCAATTCATCACTGTTGCCAACGCAATAGATGCTGCCAAGGTAATCAAAACTTGTGGAGCTAGCAAATTTTGATTGAAAAAGAAATATATGAAATTCTATTAACTGGTTGATATTTGCTAAGTATTCATTATGATTGTTTAAAAAATGAATGGTTAGTTGGATTCTAGTCCAACACAACGAAAAGAAAACTTTTGTCCTTTTTCCATTTTGTTTGATCAATTAATGTCTAGTTGTCTTCATCAGAAAGACAAAATTACAGCTATTTTGGTTCGCTTATGCAAAGAATTTATACAGCAAATTTTTTTTTTTTTAAATAACGCTGGAAATTATTTTATGAAAGCAATACCTAATATTAAAATATATTTACATTACCATACTGTAATTCTTAACGTTGCTGTCAAATTTTCTTGCAGCAATGGGATTCTGACCTGGTGGAAGCCAAGTACATAAAAGATCTTGAAGACAACCTGAGTATAATCCGTCTCAGGTTTGGCGAAAACTCTAAACCACTGTTTAGAAACAGAGAATTCATAGTCTATGAGCGTCGTGAAACCATGGAAGATGGCACTCTTGTAAGTAGAACACAGAAGATCGATCAACTATCTTCATTTTCACTACAAAAACAACGCAAAATTATATGTTTTAAATTTTTCCGAGGGTCGTAGGTGGTAGCAGTAGCTTCACTGCCGAAGGAGATAGCTGCCGGATTGCATCCGAAGCAAAACAATTCAATCAGAGGTTTGTTGCTTCAATCAGGATGGGTTGTAGAGAAGATTGAAGATGATTCATGCATGGTCACTTATGTTGTTCAGGTAACTAAAAAGTTACATTGCTTTTGTTTTGATGCAAAATTGGTGCAATGGGCATGTTGATTAAACCCAATTTTTGTTTTGGGTTATCAGTTGGATCCCGCAGGATGGGTACCAAAGTGCTTTGTGAATAGGCTGAACACAAAGCTGGTTATGATCATTGAAAATTTGAGGAAGCTAGCACAAGCTTGTCCAACTAATGGTGATACATGAATATTACCTTATTACTTTTGTGGTGTGTACAAGTGGTGAAAATAATTTGAATATATAGTGATGAAATTCATAATAATTCTCACTTTTCTGTTCTGAGATTGTTTAGTGTTTATATTAAGCTTTAAGAAATTCAAAATCTTGGTAGGTTTTGACAGTAATTAAGTGGTCAATATATAATATTAAACTGTAATTAACATAAGAAAATGATGAAAGTAGCTGTGAGCACATTTACTAAAGATGACAGTCAATGTCACAGCATCATCAAAATCAAAATCTAATCAACTTTCCACCTTCAAATCTCACTTGACTTGTAAACGGATTTTTTTATTTAAAAAAAAAAAAAACAAAATTCTATGTCAAAGAAAAAGAAAATGTTCATCTGGGTTTTCTAGTGTTGAAGATTTACAGAATCAATCAAATCCCAGATTGTGCAAATGATCCTGAAATTATGCCAACATAACACAATCCAAGATAATGATCATCCATTAGGTGAGCTTCTTCATGTAGCTATGATTATTCATGGCTAAGAAATTCGATGTATTTTGTGAAACAAATAATAAGTAAAAATACTGAAAGCGAAATGTATACTAAACTAATTAATGCTGACATAACTTCATATACAAAATTAATATTACCATTTTTTTTTTATATTTTACAAGAATAAAAAAGGCTTACAAAAATTTTTAAAAAATTGTGATGTCAATTTCTATATAAATTTGTGTTATTGGTAGATGCATAAATAGTGGAATAGAATATATATATATATATTTTGTATATATAATGTCAAAAAAAAAAGTTTTTACAGAATAACTTATGAAACAAGTTATTTGAATTTTTTTAATTAAGAAAAGTTTTTTTTTTTCTTTTAAAAAAAAGTTGATACCAAAGACTTAGTAATAAACTTTAAAGGTACATTATTGAACCAATGGACCACTGGTTGTATTGGTCATGTTTCAATATTACTAATTATTATTGTCCTTGGCTAAGAAACAGAAATAATAAAAAAAAAAGTTGAATAAAACTAAAACTAAAAGGCTGATGTTGTTTTTAAAGTGATTCCTAAAAATGCAGAAGTTGGCATCTGCTTTTATGATAAGCTAGGCCAGAAATTAAGGACCACTTTAAAGCCTACTGTGGTTGCTTTTATTGACATCCACGCGTCTATCTATTAGCTCCTTGTTACTCATCAAAATATTGGATAATTTATCCTAATAAGGAGAAAAAAAAAAGAATTCTTTTATCTTTATAGCTTACCTCGAAATTGAATTGTAATGGAAGAGACACAAGTAAGCATAATAGTAGATCAAGAGTGTATTTTGGTGTTTGAAGTGATTTTACCTAATTTTGAAATTACACTTAAAAGAAGTATTTGATAATATTAATTTTTAATATTTTTTTTTATTTTATTTACAAAAATTTATAGTTTAAAAATTATCACACATTAAAATTAATCGAATATTAAATATGTTTTGATAAAGATTACATATGAAAGTTAAATACAAATATATGATATGTAATTTTTAAATTGATATTAAATTATAAATAATATTAACTTAATTATTAAATCAGAATTATCACTAAAATCGTACTTTTATGTTGATAAAGCAAAAGAGAATCTCTTATGTTGATCAATAAAAAGTAATGGAATATTTGAGTAATCAAATGTATTATTAGACTAAAAAAAAGGGGTGGGGGCGGGCGGCATCTTGTCAAATGGATGAGTGAAAGCGTAACATACTTTGCTTGGAAACAATTACATGGGACACCTTGGAGAGCATGATTTAGTTTATGACCTGTACCAAAAATTTGTGAACATAGAGGAATTTGATCTCTTTCTAGTTCCAATTTGTTAACAAATATTGCAACAAACAAATAGCAAAATAAAATAAATAGAAGGTCCTCAATATTGGAAAGAGATTATCATGTGGGATTACAACTAATATTCTTAATTACACAACTAATGATATTTTATTACCAAATCAACTTTGCCTAAAGACTCTTCCTTGGAATGAATAACTTTGTCTAATTACATTCTGTCCTTTTGAGACTCAAAGTTGTATTCTGAATTATTATTTTTTATTTTAAGAAAATTTTGAGATTTTTTGAATTTTAATGAAAAATAGTATTAGTTATCAATTTTTATTTATTTATTTTTGTGTGGTAATTTATTATTGAATAAAGTTCTGGCTCATAATTTAAAAAGTTCGGATAATTTTGAGAGCATCAACTAAAAGTTCTTCTTCCTCTAACAAGCAGAATGGGAAATGGAGCTCACGATTGTGTTAAAAAGCAGGTGCATAGCAAGCTGAAGCTGAAAATGCTTCTGCTTGTTGTACCTATCAATCTTCTCACAATCTACATTTTTACAGGCCCTTCTTTCAGCTTGATGCTAAATGGGTATACCAACCATGCTTCTCTTCCTCTCTCGAACACTGTTGTTCTCTTGGATGAGCTCAACTCTACGAAAATCGAGCTTACTAGAGAGCATGAACATTCAACTGACAAAGTCACGAGCATTTTGTCTGAAGGGATAAGTAAGTTAAGGTGATGATTTTACCATTGGTTTGCCTGATAAGGTGAAGCTTGCAGTTGGTCCTCACAAGCCACGGTTGGGTTACCCTCCGAGGATGGGATCCAATAAGGTGATCGCGGTTGGAGGTGGCTTCTTAAAGTTTCGGGAAGAGTTGAAGTATATGACCTATGAGATTGGTGGGGAGGGTTGATATGTTTCTGCTCGAGGTTTATGCTTAAGGAATGTGAACCACTGCCTCGTCGGAGATGCAAGCCAAAATCTCCGGTAAATTATGTCTAGCCCCACGCCATTTCCTGGGAGCCTGAGAGCAAAACAAACATCATTTGGATCCATACACCTGCAAAAGTTGCCAATGTCTCATTAACAGAAAGAATGTACCTGGCTACTATGATTTGCAGGGCAGAGAGAAAACTAGTTAGCACTTTGACAATGGAAAACTTGATTATGGACTTGATCAAGTTCAGCAAACGAAAGCTCCCGGGACAATCCGAATTGGACATGACATTGGAGGAGGAACTGGGACATTTGCTGCTAGGCCTAGAATCAGGGAGAGAAATATTACCATCATCACAAGCTCAATGAATCTGGACAGTCCATTCAACAGCTTGATTGCCGCTCGATGCTTGATTCCATTGCACATCAGCGTTTCACATAGGCTTCCGTTCTTCAAAAACACACTGGATTTTGTCCATTCCGTGCATGTTCTAAGCAACTGGATCCCCGATGCATGCTCTAGTTCATACCTTACGATATATATATATATATATATATGTTTAGTGCTGAGATCCGAAGAACTGTTCTGGCTTGATCATTTCTTCTGCTTCGGATCACAGCTTAACGAAACTTATGTTCCGATGCTGGTTAGAATCAGATTCAACAAACTGAGATGGAACGCCGGCATAAAGCTTGATCACTGAGTTAAGAATAATATGCGGTACTTTATATTCTCTTGGAGTAGCCAATGACCCGACACACACATTTATATTCCATTTTGCAAGAAAAACACTTTTTTGTACGAGTAACTGTCTACATTTTGATCAAATGCAAGACACTTCCACACATATCTTCAATGATTTTTCAATGAATTTAGAAAAGAAAACAAAGAAGGAAAGGAAACGATGATAGAATCCATGAATAAAGAGAATTATACTACATTGTTTGAGTAATCCAAAAAAATCCCACACAATTTGCACGGCCTATTTCAATAGAAGTATACATATTGCTCTTCTTATACACAGTGTTTAATCAAATATGCACAAGCAAGAAACAAATGGTACAAACAGTAACAAAAATTCAAAATAAATTGCATCTACACTACTCTAACCAAGTTCAATATTTTGAAACACCAAGTGAAAACTCAATGGGGCTCAATCTTTGAACTGGGAAAGCCACCGCTATAACTATTATCGAAACCTTCTTTGCTGTACGGATGGTAATTTCCCTTGCTTGCGTCATAGCTCGCTGAACTGGACGCTGATTCTGCATTAGGATTCAGTCCAGCTTGCTGTAAAATGTTCTCAATTTCCTTCACTGCTTCACTCATTGTAGGCCGGTCAGATCCTGATTCTTGCACACATCTCATTGCCAAATCCACAAACATTTCGAAACCTGTCAGTGTTGTACTCAAACCAATGGTTGGGTCAAGTAATTCATAAAGGTTGTATAGTTCTCTTTTCTTATCCATTGCTGTTCTTATCTCTCTCACTATATATTTTCCTCGCTCTATGGGTCTTCGTCCACTAAGTAACTCCAGCATCAGCACTCCAAAGCTATAAACATCACTCTTTTCCGTTAATTGTTGTGTCATGTAATATTCAGGATCCAAGTAACCCTACACCCAGAAAAAAACACTCTCGGTATATAAAACATTGCTTAGAATCTTCTTTGAACTCGACATTACATGAATAAAATGACAGAGATGTATGACAAAACCTTAACCTTCTCTTCATCTAACATTACTCAGGAAAATGAATAAAGAAACAGAACAGGGCAGTAGTGATATGCAGATACTCACCATTGTGCCCTTAACTTGAGTGGAGATATGGCCCTTGTCACTATCACCCATTGATTTTGAGAGACCAAAATCGGCAACTTTTGCAGTTAATCGTTCATCCAAAAGTATGTTGGTTGATTTCACATCCCTATGTATAATAGGAGGATTGGCAAGCTCATGCATATAGGCTAGACCTCTCGCTGTACCTAGTGCTATTTTAAGTCTCCTTATCCAGTCCAATCTGATTCCGTTCTTCCCTGCATTTATTTAGTATGCAACATTTTCAGACAATTATGCACATTTTGCTTCAACTCAGAGGGTGAAGAACTTAAGAAGATACCTGACAGACTATCCCGCAGACAACCATTTACAATGTACTCATATACTAGCATTTGTTCACCCCGTTCAAAGCAAAATCCGAAAAGGCTGACTAGATTTTTGTGATGAACTCTTGATAAAAGTTCAATCTCCATTTTGAACTCTTGCCCACCTTGCATAGATCCTTGTTGAGCTCGTTTGATGGCAATCATTTCTCCAGTGGGAAGATTTCCTCTATAAACCTGCAAAAGTGTTAGAAAAAAAAAAGTGAAATCATTTGATGGAAGTCTTAACTTTGAACCATATTGAGTACATGCCATAAGCAATCAAACCTTTCCGTAGCCCCCAGATCCGATCTCATTGGCTTCAGAAAAGTTGTTGGTGTACTTTTTAAGCTCTTCAAATGAGAAGCATCTTGCTGCTTTCAATTGAGGAATGCTACCACTGCTCTTATTCATGTTCCAATGTGCTGCACTTGTACCATGCAATATTAAAATTCTAATAATTTACGTACTAGAAAAATCCCATGTAGATTGGCATTAACGTACCAAAAGGATTCTTTTCATTCGCTTCCTCTGCTCTTCTCTTTTGGCGATAAGCATAAACCCCGGCAAGGAGTAATAGTGACAATAGTACACAACCTCCAGCTGCTGCTCCGATGATAATGCCAATGTTTGTCGACTTTGATTCTCCAGACTCTCCTAAAAGACGAGGAACAAACAGATGCATCAATACTAAACACAACACACAAACAAATCATTGTTTTTGATATTAGCAGAATTACCAGCAAAGATCTGATACTGATCACCAATAAAGTAGAAAGTTCCAAAACTAGGTGGAGGCTTGTAGGTCTGGTTGCTAAGAACAAAACCAATCCTTGAAACTGCTGTTCGATTGAAACGATCTTGGCCAGAAGGAAATACTTCTAGGGTCAATTCAAGGTAGTCAAATGCATTCTTGCGTGGATTTCTGAGAGAAATTGAATCTACAGGAAGTTTAAAAGAAGACTGAAAAGATTTTATCATAGACTGCTCAAGAGTTTCATAGTAAGTTGTGTTTCCCAAGTCTGAAAATGAAGGAGCTCTGAAAACTAGAGTTCCTGTATATGGGTATGCACATTGACAGGTAGGGCTAGAATTCTGATTTGAACTGCAGGAAGCAGGTATACAATTCTTTGGTAGTGTTGAATAAGAGGAACTTGGCGGGGAAATGCTGCAGTAAGTTTTGGACTGTTCCGATTCTTCACAAATGGGGTTATCAACAAGTCTGCAAATATGTGAAGAAAATAACCTGAGTCACTTGAAAACACAATGTTATGTTGGGAGAAAAAAAAATTTATATTGAAAGGAGTAATCTTTACATTAAGTCAACACTGATTGCTCCTCCTCTGTCTGTGAAGCCGGAGATGAGATTACTTTGCAAATCAATGAGTTGCAGCTGGTTTCCATAGCTGGTGCCAATGTCCAAGGTGCCATTAAGCTGGTTACTTTTCATAACGCTGTCAAAATAAGACATTAAAATCAGAGTGCTAGTTCATAACTTGGTGTGCTTACTCTATAATTTTCTATAGCTACTACGTTGAGAATACAGTGCCAATTGAAATATAAGCTATTGCTCACAGAGTCTGCAGATTGGGAAGACTGAACAGATTGACAGAAACTTGGCCTTGAAGTTTTGTATTCTCCATCATTCTGCAACAAAAATTAGTTGATCATTCTCCTAGTTAAAACAAATTTGACTGTAAGAATTAAGTCTGAATGCTCGAAAGCAACCTCTCCTTATGTGATCATGAAATGTTTACTTATGCAGTTCAACATCAGTTGAAGACAAGAAATTTACTAATAAAATCAGCTCATCTGCTTTTATTAAAAGTAGCAGCAATTGAGGGCGAGAATAAATTGGTATAGTTTTATGCAAGCATAGTCAAATGGCGAATGCAAACATGTTCCAATGGTAAAGAATAAGGAAGGACAGTGAGACATACAATGTTGTTAAGGACTGCAAGCTTGAAATCCATGAAGGAACGTCTGATACATCGAAACTATTATTACTCAGGTCCCTGCAAATCATTTCATAATAGAATGAAAGTTGAAGCGATAAAAAGTTTGAGAGATGCTTTGCCTAACCAACTAACTCATATAATTGATGTGAAAACATTTTCTACTTACAAATAGCTGAGGATGTTCAAGCCGGTAAGGTTGGGCATGGCACCGGTCAGTTTATTGTTGGACAAAAGCCTGAAAAAATCATCCCCAAACGCTCATGGTTGTAAAATGATTTATGCAAAATGATGATGACTTTTGAAGAATGCCGCATGAAAGCTTAGTGCAATGTATCTATGTGGGTAAGCTTACAGCTCATGAACACTAGTAAGATTGTTGAGGTTTGAAGGAACGGGCCCACTTAATTGATTCCTATCAAAACGTCTGAAATCAAGATGAGAAAATTCATCAGAAAAGAATCCAGTGAGTCTCATTGTTGAGAATTATCTGTAGAACTTCACTTGAGCGCGAGACGTAGTTACTTACACGACCTCCAAAGTTTTGACAATTCCAAGGGTTGAAGGAACCTCACCGGTGAGGTTGTTGCTGTCAAATAGCCTGGCACAAAGAGTGAAAAACTGAGAGGACTAGAAAGGTGATAAACTACAAGTTCTAGTTCGTAGCAAATTTTATGAAACTTACACATGTATCAGAACCATGTCTGGTTGGAAAAGTTTCTCTGGGATTGAGCCTGAGAGTTTATTATTCCCAATATGACTGTTGATAATGAAAAGAATCAAATATCAATGAAAACAAAGCAAGGTCTAAGTGCTAAAGAGAAATAAAAAGATCAAACAGATTTGACATACAAGTGCTTTGCATGAACTAGCATATCTAGACCAGGTGAACTTCCATCAGAGACTGGGATTTCCCCCTCAAGTTGGTTGTCGCCAAGATCAAGCCAGTAAAGATTCGACAGTTTACCAATGGAAGGCGGAATTTTTCCACTAAACCTGTTCGAATTCAAAGATCTGCATGCAGTAGCAATAGAGAATTCAGATCCCTCAAGGAAAGCATACTATTGGCAATTGCAATAGCTAAGCTTAAACACTAAAGAGTCAAAATACTTACAAAAAGACAAGCTCCTTTAGAGATCCAACCGAGTCAGGAATTGGTCCAGAAAAACTGCAACCCACCAGGATTCTGGCATGCAAAATAAGAACATATTAATTGTGAGGACTCTTTAAGTTTTAACCATAGAAGTTTCATGTCAGGAAATGCTTTGACAAGAATATATGTACTTACAAGTTTGATAGCTTCTTCAAATTTCCAATTGTTGGTGGAAGAGGTCCTTTCAAACCCTTGTTGTAAGATAAATCCCTATAGTCGACAAAATTTCCACCAAATAAAATCACATATTAATAATTAGTTGAAACATGATCTTCATAATAGGATGACATTCAAGTGACGATAGAAGACTTACAGAGTATTTAACTCCGATAACCCTGTGATGTCTCCGGAAAGCTGACCGTTCAATCCCATTCCGGACAATGTTCTGAAACAGAGAATTGGTGGCTTAAAATGACAACGGAATAAGCATTCTTCCATTAGCTTCAACATGTAAAATCTTTCCGAGCACTTACATGGTTGTCACGCGCGAATTGGTGCAACCAATTCCTTCCCAATTTCTGCCACAAGGATCTGCCCCCTGCCAATCTGGTGGTACATTCTCCCAAATATCCTTGAGAGATTTCAGAATCGCAACTGCATAAAATCCGAGAAAGTACAAAAAATCAAACATAAGTACGAAAAATAACTCAAAACAACCAGCATGTAAAATCAAGAAAACATCCCAATCTGTAAGTGCTCTGTTTATGTCAAAAAGCACTCAAATTAGCATTATGCAGTTATAATAACTCTTTCATTTAGAAACCAAGAAAACTGGAGATGCTGATTGAAGTGAACTCACAATCTTCATCATTAGTCACAGCTGCTATGATCAAAACTTGGATGTAAACAGACAGCACAAAAACTTGAACTTTTACACCCATTTCTCAACAAACAAAAAGTATGCTCCAAAGCTGAAGAAACTTCACAACTTTCTAGGAAGTCATGCACTGAAAAACCATTTGCTATCGTTCTCCAAATCTCTAACCAACGCATGCAAAAGCATCAAACTTGATAAAACTAGGCTGAAAATTTACAATCTTTATTTTCAAATTTGCAACCAAATAATGTTGGTAGATACAAAGTCAATAGTCGATTCTTTTATCTCTTAAAACTAAGTAAACGTTACAAAAAAGTGTAATTGAGTTGTCTTAATAGACTATAGCTTTGAATTTAAAAAAAAAAAGGGTGAAATTGTCCCTATGGATTGAACCAATATTAAATATAGTACCATACAAAAAGGCCAATGCATTTAGTAATTATTATTCAAACACAGTGATAGATTTCGATTGGAGGGTATTCATTAAATATGAAATGTCTCAATCATGTTGAGGTCCTTTGATGAATAGCACGGGTTTCCTGGAGAGAAAAGAACGATTCAAACTGCTGAAATTCAACACGAACAAGTATGCATCTTTTTCAAGTAAAAGAAATGAATTGTAAACTAAAGGATGTTAATGGTAGCAGGTAAAGCTGATTTTCCTCACCTACTACTACTAGCTTTTATATTTTAATCTTAAGAGATATTTCAATTCTTCAGCCGTTTCCACTCACATTTCCTCGGTCATTTGTCGTCTTCTTCGTCTTCCTCTGGTAAAGAAATCATCAGCATCATTCATTAGTTTGCGGTAATATTACAATATTTAACAAATAGATGTGAACGTGCGTGTTGTAATGTTAATGGAAGACTCGACGACCAAGAAAGGTGAGTTGACAAGTTGTAGTGCTGTTGAGGGCGTGGGCTGAAAATTTCTTGCTCAACTCATTACATTCACAATGCGCGGCGCCCACTTGTGCATTAATCTACTGCCCAAATGAAATGCGACCCCACATGATGTCCATTTCCTCCCGCACATGCCCTGACCATTTCAATGCACACCTTACACACAATAAATTCTCAAAGCCCCTATTCACATCTTATGGCCTAAATTCATCGCCCCAAATCTCGTTCATACTGATATTAATAAAACAATATATACCTATAAATCTCTTATATATAAAGACAAAGAAAATAGAAACTACGATGCTTTCTTTGTGCTGTTAGTTTGAAAATGACAAATAAACACAAAAATAAAAGATGTGAAAAAAACCTTCTATCTTTTTGTCCATGAAACAGTTTTTAGAATCTTGGCACGTAATAATAGATTATCTCTATACTTATCTTGTCCAACTTGCAACATAACTTTATTAATTATAAAACATGATATGACCATTATTTATTATTTTATATTTTTTAATTGAGTTTCAACTTAATATAATTGATTTGATCAAAGAACGCGTGTTTATTTATAAAATTATTATTTAGTATTATTTGAGATATCATTAATAAGATATAAATTAATAATAAAATATTAATGAACTAATTAGTGAAATTGACAAAATCTTACACTAAAAAAAGGGGAGTGCCATTGTAGAATTGGAAAATAACTCCTAATTCAAATGGAAAATTCAACCCTTTCTGCTATGGGAATATCTAAAATTAAATGAAAATACAATAATAATTAACAAATAATTAAAAAAATCCTAAACACTTACCAGAAAGGGACATTGCAAAATTATAACACATATTTCAATATAATTTTAGGATAAAACATTTTCTTAGTTTTTTTTTATATTTGATTAATTTTTATTTATTAAAAAATTTAAAAAATAATAAACTATTAAATTACAATAAAATTTTAATTTTTTAATTTTTTTTTTGTTTATGTATTACTAAATTCTTATTTTTGTCGGTAATTTAAGAATAATGATTGAGTAGAATTTAAACATAAAAAATTAATTTGTTAATTAATTGAGATTTTAAAAATATTCATCGTCTGTATTATCTTTTTACCATGCATAAAATTCCATAAAGACGCAAAAGCCTCATTGCAGATTGACAATGAAGGAGGAGGAGGAGGAGGAGGAGGAGAAGTGTGTGCTGAAGCTCCCATTAAGCCAAGCAGCTGAAACATTCAATCTCGAAACGGCAGTGTGCAGTCACGGCTTGTTCATGATGTCTCCCAATCGCTGGGATCCTCTTTCCCGATCCCTTTCTCGTCCTCTACGTGTCTCTCTCGACGACGCTGACGCCAATCTTTCCTCCGTCAATGTCACCATCTATCAACCCCAACAAGATCCCCGTTCTATTCACATCAAAGTTGACGATTCTCGGTCTGGGTCTGCGTCGTCGTTGTCGGATCAACAGCGAGACGCGTTGCTGACTCAAGTTAGGAGAATGCTGCGATTGTCGGAGACGGATGAGAGGAATGTGAGAGAGTTTAAAAGGGTTGTGGCGGAGGAATTTGAGTATATGAGGGACTTTAGTGGGAGAGTGTTTCGGTCGCCTACTTTGTTTGAGGATATGGTTAAATGCATTCTGCTCTGCAATTGCCAGTTAGTTTCTAGCTTTTTTATTCCTTTAGTTTCTTTCTCTTTTATGTTTGCCTATTATCTGTTTGATATAATGCCTCCACCAGTAAGAACGGCTTTTTTCTTTTATTTTTCTTATATACTTTGCAATGCAATGACTAGGCATTCCATATATATTGATGTTGTTATGTATAAAAAATGTTTCCTGCATTTTATGCTCAGAAACTGCCTCATAGATTAAGTTTAAATCTTAACCCAATTTTGCAAAACTTGGTGTATGATTTGAGGTTTCAGACTGAAGAGCATTTTGCAAATTGTTGAAACTTTGATTTTCAACTAAGAGCTGGGCATCCACTTAATTTTAATAGGTGGCCAAGAACTTTGAGCATGGCTAGAGCACTTTGTGAGCTTCAATGGGAACTGCAGCATTGCCCGTCTGGCATCTCTGTTGCTGCAGCTGAGACTGAGCATTTCATTCCGAAGACGCCTGGGGGAAAAGAGTCAAAGAGAAAGCGGGAAGTTTCGAAAGCGGCTACCAAGTTGATGAGCAGAATTACAGAGATGGATGCAGGCTCTGAAGAAGATATGAACTCAAAGCTGGATTGTGTTGGAATTATGCAAGACAATTTGAAACTAAGCTTCCTTCAAAACAACAGTGAAGATGATTGTCTTTGTTTGGTGTCTGACCTTCAATGTTCTGAAGGGACAGAACCATCTGCCTGTGATAGGATTGGCAACTTTCCTAGCCCAAAAGAACTAGCAAAACTTGATGAAAGATTTCTGGCAAACCGCTGCAACCTTGGGTACAGAGCAGGTCGTATATTAAAACTAGCCCAGGGTATTGTCAAAGGCAGGATTCAATTAAGAGAACTGGAAGAAGTTTGCAACGAAGCCAGCTCAACAACCTATGGCAAGCTGGCGGACGAGCTCAGTAAGATTGATGGATTTGGTCCATTTACGCGTGCCAATGTGCTTGTGTGCATGGGATTTTACCATGTGATTCCTACTGATTCTGAAACTATGAGGCATTTAAAACAGGTAATTTCCTATGAATCTTTTTGCATTCTCGCCTGCTGGAATGCGTTTGTCATTGTTCGTTCGCTAATTAATATTGCAGGTCCACGCTAGAAACTCCACCACTAAAACAATTCAAATGGATGTTGAAGCAATGTATGGAAAGTATGAACCATTTCAGTTCTTGGCATACTGGTAAAACATATAAAAATCTTGCCATTCTTTGATTTGATGCTCTTGATTCTCTGACCTACCCAGTTCTGTAGTTTCCTGATCACTGGATGTTTTGCATGATTAGGTCAGAATTGTGGCACTTCTATGAGAAGAGATTTGGGAAGCTAAATGAATTGCCTTACTCCGATTACAAGCTTATAACAGCCAGTAATATGAGAGTCAAAAAACCTAAGAAATCCAGACAGAGAATGGCAAAAGTGGGCTAAATGTTGTTCTTGTTTCATTTACCATTGTGTTCCATTTTAAATGTTAAAGTGATGATTATGACATCTGGGGAAACTTATTTGGTATTTAGAAAAACTAATGTCTTCTAACATGAACTTTCTATGTTTAGATATATCTTGACCTTTTTCAGCGAGATTTATGATGATAAGTTATATATGCCCGTACGCATATACACATATAAATATTTGCATAAGTTATCTGCGATGACAATTATATATATACACACACGCACACATATATACAAAATATTTGCATAAATGATCAACAGAATTAAAATAATTGATAACAAAAATATAAAAAAAATAGTTTCATATTTTGTTAATTAAGGAAATACAATAATGCAATTCACAAAAAAGATTATAATCTAAATTCATAGACACATTTATTAAATTACAATATTACGCTCATGTGATTAGTAATTTAATTCGGCTCTAGCAATGTAGAATATATCTATATTTTTGAAAGAAAATCTATAAACGGCGAAACCCGGTCTGCTCGTCTGTATGACCAATTCTTTGTATTCGTAAATAAAATACTACACCACAGTAAATTATTGAGAAGCCTTATCCAACAACGCGTTAAGAAGCCTAGCTTTGTACAATATATGTCATCACATTTGGCCATTTCTTTTCTTTTTCCATCTGTTTTCTCCGACTCAATGTTGCCATGAGGTTTCCTTTCCTACAGTAGCCATCCCTCAGAGTCTTTTAAGTCACATAACTAGGACTCGAACCCACTTTGAACATAGCATCCAAGAGTCTTGCTGCCTATTTTTGACTCCCCATCTTTGCAAAATTCACCCAGCAGTGTGTTATGTGTCACAAGATCAGCTCTCAGACCGATGTTTATCAATTCATTTGCTAGGTTCCTTGCTCCTTCAGCATTGCCCTTTCTACGCATAAGCCAGCTAATACGCAGTTATAGGGCGAACATCAGGCAAACACTCCTTTGCCTAACATAGAATGACGCACTGCAGGTGCATCTTCCATTCTTCCTTCCAATAAGCATCAATAAACGTGTTATATGCATAACAGAGGGAGACGATCCTTGTTCTGCAATATCATAATTTTAATACCCCTGTGTTATGTAAAATCATGAAATTGCCCGTTGTCTGTAAATATTTTGCATGTACCACGCAAATCCACACTGTTGGGTTTTTCAAAATTTTCACTCTTTTCATGATTCTTCTTTCTTTTTCAAATTGTCTTTAACTTTTTTTCAATGATTTTGCTTCTATTTTCTCTGTTGAAATTTAAGAACTTACTGTTAAAGCTGGCTTAGCTTGCAGCTAGTACGATTTATAAATCTAGTTTATTTACACTTGTCAGTTTGCTTCTATTCATGCATGTGATTTTACCAATGAAATTTTGAGATTTAAAGCACCAAGATATAAAATTCTGATAGCTTGGACAAATTAAGTAAAAGCTTCCAAGTTGAAAATACTTGAATGTTATATAACTGACAAACAGGATAGAATTATTCAATGGTTATTATCATAAGAACACACACAGCTTCTCTCAGAGTGTTTGATTATTTATTGATTCAATGGATAATATCGTAGACAGATTCACTGACCGAACAACCCAATCATGCTCGCAGAGATTTTGAAAGCTTAACTAAAAGCTCCAACTGTAGGCATTTTATTCTGCATGCTTGCTAAGGGTCAACAAAGGTTGATCTGTACATGAAAGGACCAAAATGAATAAAGATAAGTTTCAAGCGAGCGGAAATGATAATCTTGATTATCTAACTTAACCATATATCAGAAAACAATCATTGAAAATAGCAGCACACTGATAAAACCAATTGTTTTCGATTCTTTTGAATACTACTGATATTCTCTTTAAAGATTAATTGCAAGGTACAACATGGGCATTCTATGTATAAGTAATTACCTGAAACCAGCGATCATGATAGACAAGAAAATAAATTGAAGAAGACTGTTGAGAACTTTCAAATTACCTCCTCAAATATTTATATAACTAGCTCATGATGAAGGGGCGTCAGGCTGTTTTTCTGGCACAGCATTTTGAAATACTGGCAGCTCACTGTATGCTTCATGCAGCCTCAGTAAAAGAGGAAATTGAGTCTGCATATACATTGAAGAAAGAGAAACTTACTTTTACATGCATATAAAGCAAATCCAGTGGAAGGCTTATTTTAATTGGTTTTAATATAGGTGTTTGAAATCAGGAATGATATCCATACGTTGCTCCCAGATCTACCAAAGACAGGAAATTCAAAAGGGGAGGATTACCATGTCAAGGCCGAATCTGTTGATTGCTGCTTAAAGCTGTGGTGCTAGAAACAAGTCTGCCTGCAGAGATGCACAACATAATAGGACTAATCAAACCACAGAATCTAACTACACACATTCAAATTGCATGGTAAACCAGAAACGAAGTTTTAGCATGCCAGAACAAGCAGCCCAAGAGTGCAACACACAATGTCAACATAATTTCAACTTAAAATTTCATTTTCTGAGAGAAGAACCGTGTGCATATCATGATCCAAGAAACAGGAAGCAGGTCATAACCCATATTGTATGTTATGCCATAAAGGATAAAACTGGCATAATGAGATAGCATTGGCAAATCCTTGTTCTAAGGGTTTTTGCCCCACTTCCTCCTCTCTCACTCTTTACCAGTTCTTGCATAATGTGCTAGCAAAGACAAATCATTTTTCTTTCTATGGGTTTTTGTCCCACTTCCACCTCCCTCCCTCCCTCCCTCTATGCCTTCTCCCAGATAATAATGTCCAAAATCACATTTGGGAGATAAGAGTAACCTCAATGTCTACAACAGAGGCATGAATATTATTATTAGAAATTCCTTGTGCAAATGACCTGTATATAGCCAAGTTTAATTTTGATTTTACAAATTCAAGGTTTTAAAATGTGAGTATGTAGTTATATCTTGACTGCTCTACCTAAATTGATAATGTGATAACCTGAACTATCCCACAAGAGCCCCCTTGCACTTAAATCTTGAGTGCCTCAGCAATTCAGAAAGTGCTTGCACATACCACAGAATGCTATACATGGGTATACTAGAAGAGACAAAGATAAAGCACTAAAAAAAGAACCATGAAAACTTCATCTCCAGTTGCATATTTCCCAGCATAATCTTTTAACAGATTCTCGAGTGCTGAGACAGATGATAGCAATGGTCAAATCAAACCAGAAAACTAAGACTGTAAAGCATAGCCATCACAACTCTGGAAGATGAATGTTCCTCTTTGGTAGGATTCTTTGGGAAGAACCAACCTTCAATACAGATCTCAACATTGAGTGATAACTAAAAATGCTATATAGATATATATGTAACTGCCTGTATTTTCAAAAATTTATATGTGCAAATGCCGTGAGTAACTCTATGCAAATTCATGCATGCACTTTGATTCTAAATTTTGTAATGTAGTCATTGAAGTATTGCCTTACTCCTAAACACGTAAATGGTTCCAACAACACCCATTCAAATTTCCATCAGCTCAAGCATTAAGAAAAATTGCTCAATGGATATCCAAACATGGATATGACCAATTTTTCGATGTGGCAGTTATTTTACGCTACCTGCAAAACCTTTTCCAATTTGAGTTTTAAGCCAGGCAACTTTCTCATCTGCACTAACTTTTTCCTCAATGTACATCTGTAAATGAAAGAGCAGCAAATAGAATTTTACATATGTCATTCAAACTCATGATTCAAAGGAATTTCAGAAACAGACCAGCACCGCACGATTCTGAAGAGGCTGTATGCTAGAGGAAACAATATTTGCAGCCTGCAAATCGGGTGGCAAAAAGAAAATTCATTGATGTCCAAGTCTGAAACCTATTTAATGCATCATATGGCAGAATAGATACTATAGATTCACAACTAGAACATAGAAGGCAGGGAAAGAAGTGTAAATATACAAAAAAAATGAAGTTAAAACCATTAGTTGCAAATATTGCTCAGCCAAAAGACCAAAAAAGGATTCTGATAGTCATGTTCATAACAGTGTGTGCTCTAACTCCTTAAAGCCGACTACTGTTAAGAAGGATTTTGAAACCAAACTATCCACTGAGTTAAAAAGTTATTCCTATGAGCACTAACTGCTATGCTTACCATTCACATGTGCCACAGACTGCTTTGAGCATACACATGCTTTACAGGTTTCAAACTTTTCTATATAAATGAATTTGACTCATACTAGGAACCAACTAGCACATAGGATTCATTAAATAAATCAATAATTCACTCAGGAGAAACCCTGCATTGGAACTAATATCTTTAATTGGATTGGGTAATCATTCAAATTAAGAACAGAGGTATGGTAATGAAACACAATTAAGCCAGGAAGTAAATACAAATTCACATATTAAAAATAAAATAAAATAAAATCCCTTGACTAAAACAAACTTCATTAGCAACAGCAACTGGAGTGCCCTGCAGATCTGAGTTTCTACATGCAAAGGCAGAGATTCTGGTTTACAAGATAACCAATTTGTTTTGTATGGTTTATGAAATTACTAACACAAAGCAAAATAAACCAAAGGAGAATAATTAAAAGAAAAAAAAAGATACCGAAAAATCACCTGATAATTTATAGCTTTTCTCTTAAGATCTGAAGGCAACAATGGATGCTGTGGATACTTTTCTTCCAGATACTGTAAAAATTTCCATTTGCATAGATAACGAAAGAATCATTTGTATCAAACGGAAGAGGAAAGAAAATCTAAAATCAAAACACTGCAAATGGCTGACCATAAAAATAGCAAGAGAATCAGAAACAACAATATCTCCATCTACCAACGCCGGCACATAACCAATAGGGTTGATTTTTGCGTACTCTACAAAGCCAGACATCATAAAACCAAGACAGAAATATAAACAACGTCCAATTTGAAATTAGTCATCTGGGTCATAAATAATCATCAAAACAAATGAAAAGAGAAAAAAAAACAGCCACCAGGATTAAATTGCTCTCCCTTCCGGAAGTTAACAGCTTTGTATTCATATTCTAACCCTGTAATTACATAAGTTGTTAAGCAGATTAAATATTTTCAGAAGGAATGAAAAGATAGTGAATCGAGAGAAAAAGAAACAGACCTTTCAAGTTGAGAGCAAGTCTGACACGATGAGCACATGAACTTAGCCGGTATGAATACAGTTTCAGCTTCTTATCATTTCCAGTTGCCTGATAATTAATAATTACAAGCAATAATGAAAATTCAATATGCTAAAACATAAAGAGTAATCAACTAAGCTGGCAAACAAGATGGAATTCTTCATCGTACCATGATTATATCAACAGAGAACGGATTCTGTCTCCGACCAAGTCCCAGCAACAGTAACAGGGTAGTAGTTAAGAAATTAGAGAGAATGAATATTTTAGCTGAAGCAGCTTCTGTATATTTCATTATAAGGAAGAAGACAATACAGTGTCTATATATTTACAAAGTTAATTGGAGAGCCAGAAAGCTAAATAAATCTACAACATAGATTGTAAGTGCTGTACAAATTACAATTATTGATCAAATAATTAGTTAAGTTAAAATCTCTTATTTTTTCTTTTTCTATTGCATAACAATTTGCATACAAAACAAACTCTACGTCAGCATCAATGATATTAATTCTAGGTGTCACAATTTCCTCTTCAGCTGCTGTGTTTACTTCACTCTATTTCACATTCTTCTCTTCTACTATTGAATTATAATAGCTATTCTCAACATTCCCCCTCAAGCTTAAGGTTTTAGGATGAACTTTCCGCTTCTTTCTGAATATGTTAAAACTTTTAACTGACAGAATTTTAATTAAGTAATTTGTAACTTGCTCCTTAGATGGTATATACCTTATTTTTATTTCTCTTGAGTTCACCTTATCACGACCAAAGTGAAAATCAATTTTTATGTGTTTAGTTTTGACATGACAAACTAGATTAGAAGTAATGGCAACAATACTAATGCTATTACATCAGACAATAGGAATTTCATTAATGATTACATTTAACTCTTTCAATACTGACTAGATCCATGTTATTTCTGAACAAGCAAGTGCCAAGGCTTTGTATTTTGATTTTGCACTTGATCTTGCCATAACGCTTTGCTTCTTTAAACTCCAAGACACAAGATTATCACCTAAGAATACACAATATCCATTCACTAACTTTCTGTTATCAATATCACACCCCTAATCTACATTTGTAAATATTGTGATATTGAAATCTTTTGATTTGTGAAATTCCACTCCATAGTCTAATGTTACTTTCAAGTATCTAAGGGTTCTTTTATAGGTTGCCCAATGTGTTTGTGTTGGTGTTGCTATAAACTGGCTTAACCTATTGATAGCAAAGAATATATTTGGCCAGGTCAAAGTAGCATATTGAAGACAACCTATTACACTTCTGTATAATGTTGGATTATCAAATACAGTCCTTCATCTCTACTCAGCTTGACTCCTACTGTTAGTGGAGTGCTTATTTCTTTAAAACACTGCAGATTTACTTTGTTGATAAGATTTTATATATATTTTGTTTGTGAAAAATGCATAAAGTTTTCTAACCTTAACATTTCAATTCTTAAGAAATAATGCAGTTAACTCACGTCTTTAAACGAGAAGTTTTGATTTAGCTTGCAAATTATATCTTCAATTGCTTCATTGTTGTTCCCTATCACTATAATATCATCTACATAAACTAACAAAATTAGCAAATCTGTATTGTTTCTTCTATAGAACAATGAAGTATTAGACTTTGATGCTTGAAATCCCTAACCAATAAGTGCAGCTTTCAATTTGTTAAACTAAGCTTGGGGTGCTTGTCTTAAGCCATATAGATCTTTTTTCAATTTGCATACAAAGTTTGGTTTTGGTTTGATCCTCTATACCTTTTGGTTGTCTCATGTAGACTGTCTCTTTTAATTCTCCATTGAGAAATGCGTTATTCATATCAATTTGTCTCAACTGCCAATCACATGATACAGCCAATGACAGAATTATTCGAATGATTGAGGTTTTGATAACTGGATTATAGGTTTTCTAAAAGTTTACCCCAGGTGTTTAATGGAACCCTTTTGCTACCAGTCTTGCCTTCAATCTTGACACACTTTCATTTGCATTCTCCTTTATCTTATACATCCATTTGTTACCCACCAATTTGTAAGAAGGATCATATAGTATCAGTTTCAAGGTTTCATTTTTCTACAGTGCATTAAACTCATCTTACATTGCACTTTTGTAATTAGGATCACTTAAAGCATCTTGAATAGTCTGTGGAACTGATATAGTATCTGTAGACAGGTAAATCTTTGATTTAAAAATACCTATTTTTATTTTAGTTATCATAGGGTGAGTAGATATAAGAGGATGCTATAATATGCTTTGATTGGTTGGTTCTGTGTTTGTAGATTGGGTTGTCTGGGTATTTTGTTCATTTTGTGAGTTCGCGTCTGGTGTTTGGTCTATAAACAAATGTGTATCCCTATTAGAGTTATTACTTGAAGGAGTCAAATCATCTGTTGATGCTAGTTGAGTAGGAATTTCTTCACTGTTAACTGCTGTCATATGGGTTCTATTAAAAATCAAGAAAAATTGCTCTGATTTGATAGTGTTGCATTGTTCTGATGCGGTTTTAGTGACTCTGAAAAGATCATCTTTAAAAGGAAATGCATATTCATGGAACTTAACTTATCTAGAAATATAGACTCTGCTGGTGTGATGAAGGCATAGATAACCTTTGTGATGACTACTTACTTTTATGAAGACACATTTAGATGAATGAAAGTCCATCTTATGTCTGTTGTACGATCTTAAGAAAGGATAACACTCGCATCCTAAGGTCTTTATTAGGAAAAGATAAGGTTTGGTTTTGTACAACTTTTGAAAAGGAGTGATGTTTCCCAGAGTTTTTGTGACTATTCTATTTACGAAAAAGGTTGCATAGCTGAAGGTTTCCATTCAAAATCTGAGTGGTAAGTGAGCTTGAGCCATGAGTGTCAAACCTACCTCTACTTGGTGTCTATGCTTTTTTTCTACCTTACCATTTTGGTTGTGTATATGGACAAGAATATCTTAAGTGTATTCCTTCTTGTTTGAGATAATTCTCAAATGTTCCATATTCTTCACTTATATCACATTGAAAGATTTTAATTTTCCTTTCAAAATATTTCTCAACTTGACTTTTAAAGATAAGAAAAGTATTGAATGAGTCTAACTTTTTAGACAATGGATATATCTAGGTGAAGTTTGAAAAGTCATTTATGAAAATTATGTAAAACCTACAATCTTGATTAAAAAGGAGAGGGGCTAGACCCCATAGATCAGAGTATATCATTTCAACTGGTTCAGTTGATCTGCTTTCACTGGTTTTCAAGTTCAACCTATGTAATCTTTCAAGTTGACAAGCTTAACAGAACTTAAGAGAAATCTTTTCATTAATATAAGGAGTATTACAAGAATTAACAGTTTTTTTTAAAACTTTTAAATAAGAATGGCCTTTAAATGAGAATGGTTTAGCCAATTATTCCATATACCTAAATTTTTCACTGTTCTTGACTCTTCATTCTCAGACTCAAAACAACTAGATAACACAGACTACATTGACTCTGGTTTACTAAAAATTAAAGAACACTGATTCGAAACTAAAGATGGTGTGTGAGCTGATGATGTAGTGTAGTGCAGCAGCTTATACAATCCCTTCTCAACCACTCCGAGCAGCATGATTTTTCCTGTGCTATGTCCTTGATTACATATTTGTCATCACAGAACACAACAATAATGTTATTATCTTTGATCAGTTTTGATATGCTAATAAGATTCTTTGTAATTTTAAGTATATGTAATATGTGAGTGAGTTTTAAGAATGATCTGGTATATGACAATTTAGTGAACAACAAACTATTTCCTGCATGAGTAATGTCAAGTTTTTTACCATTACTTATAACTATCTATTCAGTTCCACTATACTCAACAACCATGTTGATGTTGTTTAAATTATTGGTGATGTGATTTATTACTCCACTATCTAAGTACCAGTTTGGGTCGGATGGATCTTTTGGTAAAGATACATAAGCCCTCTTTTGATCCTATTTTCCTATTTGTTGTGGAACAAAATCTCTATAAAATCTGTGCTAGCAAGAAGTTGTCATATGCCTAATCTTGTTGCATACTTGACAAGTGGACTTGTTTCCTTTCTTGCCTATCTTTCCTCTTCCTTTGTCTTAGTAATTCCGAGGTGGATAGTTGGATTGATTGAAGTTGGCAAGAACCTGAATTTGATTATATGACTGGAAGCCTTATGTAGATGCATGTCCCCCTCCATTCCATGGCTTTCTTGTGTACGTTTGGCTGTTATTAGTAGACATGTTTTGATTAATATTCATATTGCTATAAGTAAGGTTTCTCTCTATCTTGTTCTCAAAACTCAAAAACATAGCATAAACATCCTGTAGTGAAAGCCTTTCTACTCTGAAGGTGATATTGACAACAACTGAATCATACTCGATCCAAGTCCATCCATTATATGCATAACCAGCTGATTATTTAAAACATCACAACCAGTGGTTCGAAGACTGTCTACTGGGCTTTTCATCTTTAGATAATACTCATCCATGCTCATTGAATCTTTTTAAGTATTCTGAATTTGTGATCTGATTTGCATTGCTCTTGTTGAGGTTTATGCTAAGAAAATTCTCTCCAACACCAACCAAACATCTTTAAATGTTGAGCACTAGGTAATGGATGTCAGTACTCCTTCAGTCATCGACGAAAGTAACCAGCTCATCAACATTCGACCCTCTCTCATCCACTACTGATAATTTGGATTTTCAAAGGTTAAAACATGCTCTTCATCGATTATCACATTCATGCATCTTGAAAATGCTCTACTCCCATTAATTAAGCCTTTAAGTCCATTTGCCTTTGTGCAAGGCAAAACTTGAGACTTCCACAGTGGATAATTGGTATTAATAAGTTTAATTAGATTGGCAAATGTAAACGTGCTGCTGTTTGAAGAAATGTTTGTTGTATTATTGTTTTGTGAAACACTGCCTTGACTGTTACTCATTTTGCAAGGCTCTGATACCAAGTTAAGAAATTAGAGAGAATGAATATTTTAACTGAAGCAACTTCTGTATATTTCATTCTAAGGAAGAAGATGATACAATGTCTATATATTTACAAAGTTAATTGGAGAGCAAGAAAGCTAAATGAATCTACAACATACATGTGTCCTATGTGCTGTATAAATTACAATTATTGATCAAATAATTAGTTAAGCCAAAATCTCTTATTTTGTCTTCTTTTGTTGCATAACAATTTGCATACAAAACAAACTCCAAGTCAACATCAATGATATTAACTTCAGGTGTCACCATTTTCTTTTTAACTGCTATGTTTCCTTCACTTTGTTTCACGTTCTTCTCCTCTACTGTTGAATCATAGTAGCTATTCTCAACAAGGGTAAGAAAGAATGTGCACCTCAGAGCCGTTTTTGCATTCTTGAGTTTTCTGTTGGCAACATACAATTATTATTTGCCTTGAAAATCAACTGTATTATATGATATTAACATTGTCAACTAGAGTTAATATCAGCATATGCCTTGTCATTTCAAAAAGAAAGAAAGGAATTTGTTTCTTACGAAAAATTTAAAACTAAGTCTTATTAATTATATGTTACAACATATTAATATATTCCCATGTAGAAGTAATTGAGTAAGATGTTGCTATAATTAATATTAAACAATAACAATATCTAAACAAAATTTGACATTGTGATGTAATTGTCATTATTACTATTAATAACTTTTGAGTTGTGATTAAGATTTTATTGATTTTGTATTATAAATTTCTATACAATTGCTAGGAACCGAATGGATCGTACAGCAGGCTGTGTATATGGGCAGCAAAGCCCAACCAATTCCATAATTAAAAACGAATAGACCTAAATGTAGCCTCTTCTTTCTCTGTACACCTCAAATTTGGCAATCCATCCACTAAAAATTCAAAATAAAACAAATAATAATAATAATAAAATAAAGAAAAATAAAAATCGGTAGCAGCTTTTCTAATTTTTTTTTAATTTAATAATTAACCTGCTGGTAATTAATACGTGAATTTTATTCACAATATATAGCAAACAGCTATACCCAAGCTGTCACTAGTAATTTCTTTCTATGTATCTCGCCAAATTATTTTCGTTAGTTTCTAATATCAGGATTGAATATGAATGTAGAGTACTGCTGCTAATTTTTTCAATTCTGTCTTCTTTTGTTTTTCTTCGCTCATTATAATTATTTTCCTCAACCTTTTTCCAAACTGCTTGCAAGACCTATGTTTTTTATTTCCTGTGGCCTCATTCTTCTTGCAGCATTTCTTTCAGTCCCATTTCTCATAATCTCCAAGAAACAGCTAATCCAGGAGCATGGTTTATTATTTATTTCATTCATAAAAGAATTTTCATTTATTATTTATTTCATTCATATAAGAATTTTCAGGTGCAAATATTTATAATTATTAATGTTGATACTTGGTTTTCATTCAACAGGTGTCAACACATAATCTGGACTGGCTAAAGATTAATCTACTGGCATTGATCAATCTGATAAAATTCATTAAGACCTGCAAAATAGAAGAGTATCTCAGAGGTGCCGACTAACCAGCGAAAACCCCCTGATACCTAAATCAGAGAGCGGTTCTCTAGAACAATTTTAGCAGTGTTTCTTTTTGGATTAAGCGTGAGAAGAATACCATGAAGAGTGATATTACTAAAAGCCCTGGGGATTCAGAACTCTTTAATTATCCAATTCTGAGGTGGACTGGTCTTTGACCTAATAAACTAATTTCCTATAAAAGGATCAGTCAAAAATGGACACATGGAACCTCCTTGATTATCTTATGAAGAGGCAGAATCATACACCAACAATTAAAATTTGAACATCTTCTAAGGAGAAAGATTCTTCTTCTATCATACGTATAACATATTATTGTTTTTGTGTAGGATGAAGAAAGGGGAGAGCATCCGAGTTATGGATTGTGGACATTTCCTCTACTTGTGGATGGACCACTTGGTGTTGTTAATGCAGCCGAGTTGATTGGAATTCTGTTTTTTGTTGTGTATGTTATATGGGCTGTTTGTGCTTATGCCGTGCATGAAGTCCAAATAGCTTCTGCGGAGACCTTATATGTGTAGAGAATTGGACCTCAACAATCGAAGATCACCAACAATGGAACCACAATAACCAAGTAGAAATGCCAGCAAATGCAACTCAGAAGAAATTACTTAACCTTTGAGCCTTTAGAACCATAAACTAATGAAGAATAACATGCTTATCAGATAAGCAAAAAGAATAAGAAAAACAGAACCAATTCAAGGAAACAGGATCGAATTTTATTAGATTCAGAAACTTGAAACATACAAGAACAACTGAAGAACCCCTTTAATCTCAGCCCTTCACTCCCTCTTTTTGTTTCTTCTTCAATTCCTCTCTTTATCCCTTAACCAGTTCTCTTCCTTGTGTATTTAGTTTTCAATCAGTTAATTTCAGTTACAACGGATAACCAACTTCTTTAATACAACTGGCCAACTAACTTAAGTAAGCTTTCAAACTCAGCTTCATTAGCTTCTTGCCAACACAGCACAACTAATAAAGCTTTTCAATTGAGCTAACAACCAATGAAGAGTACTAATCATGCCAGCTCAGATTGTGAATTTTGAATCACCATTCACGCTATGTTATTTTATTTAATGGAGCATTTAATTCCAGCCTTCACATTTTCTCTCATTGTTTTGGCTAATACTTGTTTGACTTCAAAAGCTTTTCTCTTCGTCGATGATGAAAGGTGGTCTTAAGGTTGCTTTTGGCATTTTCGGGGAGCAAATTTTCCGAAATGGTTTGTGAAAATGGTAGGAAAAGAATCGATATAACCCATTTTAATGAATCTTGAGCTCCAACAATTTATACCAGGATCTTGCTAGTTCAACGAAAATTCGATATGGTTCAAGACCAGACTTCAAAGGTACAACGTCTTAAAAATTCTCCATACTCTTAATTGTTTTGTTATTAGATTTTGATTGATAATGTTTTATTATTAATTTCTATGGTTGTTGGGAAATATTTGTTGAGAGATGGGGCTTTGTTGATGTGGTTGTGATTGTATGTGGTCCTTAGAGTCTTGCGTCAAGTGTTGCTATGTTGCTAAAGAGTGTAGATCTCTGAACATGAGAAGACAACTTCATCATCCCAATTTTTTCATTTTCATAGCCATACTTTCAACTTGTAATGCCTAATATTATCAATATCTTCCTTTTGTTTTCTTTGAATATATCAACGTTTTCAAGGCTGTTTCAATTTTATAATTCTATTAGGCCACATTCAAATAAAAAATTTATTTAAAAATAAATAATTACAAATACTAATAACTTTATATAAAATAAAAATTTTATTTTATTATTAATACTGTTGTGTTGAATTTTTTAATAACTTGCTTAACAAGATCCCTTCATTTTGACATGTTAAAATTTTTTCGATTTAATTTAGCAAAATTTTTTTATTAGATGTCATTGAACTCTCTTTAATAAATATAAATATTTTTTTAAAAAAATAATATCAAAATATCTTAATAACACTTAAAAGAAATATTATTTAAATTTATGAAATTAAAAATTATAAACTCATAATTTCTACCAAATTATTTTTACTTTAATATACAAAGAAAAACATTAACAATTTGAAAAACAAAATGTCAGAGTTCAAGGTACTCTCTTTGTCCTATGTTTTTCAAAGGTTATGGCCTAATGAAAATAACACACACACACACACACACACATATATATATAGATATAGAAAATCCTAAGTCTTATTTATTATGAATTTTATTTTCTAATCTTAAAAGGTAAAGATATTCTTTAAATTGAAAATTTTGACCTAAAATTTTTTAGTTTTTATTAAAGTCTAACATTGACTAATATAATTAGTAAACTTGAAATCCTTTTGTGTGAAGACAAAAAAATTAGATGAACAGTAAAATATATGATGCTCAATTTATTACACTAGAAACATACAATAAAAATATATTTATAAAAAAAAAAAAAATGCCAATTTACGTCATCTCCATAAACCCTAACAATTATTTGTGCCTCCTTTGTAAGCTTGGTTTCTTCTCATATCTAACTTTGAGCCATTGGATTGCAGAGGCAATTGGCTTACTTTTATTGTCTTAACATGCATTAAATTTGAAATTTTTCGTTTATGTTATGTAAAAGCATTAAAAATAATTTTTTAAAATAAAAAAATCATGAGAGCTTGTTTAGTATTATTTTTGAGAATAAGTAAAGTAGTAGTTTAAAAAATATATAATTAATTTTAACAATCTATTTTTGAAGCCCATTAAAAACAATAAAAATTATTATAAATTTTATATGAACAATAATATAAATCAATTAATTAGAAAATAGCTTTTTTTTTTATTTACTCTAAAGTGTATGAAAAGATTCACATTAAATTAAAAAAAATAAATGTACTTAATTTTTTAAAATAAAGAAATTTAGTAAGTTAAATATTAAGTAAAATAAAAAATCTTAATTTTATTTGAAGAAATTTGATTTGCGAGTATTGGTCTTTGTACTCCACTTTGGATGATTCATTTGTTGATCAATAATCTAAATTATGCTCCAAGCAACGAGGTATTCCAGAAACACAAGATTAATCAATGCATATTTATTGTTCTTACAACATTTATTATGGTTCACAGCTGCAAAAACAAAAACAGAGGAAATAACAGAGACAACACAAGAAATAACAATAACAAGAACAATAATTAAAACAACTACTAATAATTAATTAAGACTGCGAATTTTGCCGGCCCAAGTAACCCTGAACTTTCAGGCTTTCCACTGCCTCACGAACAGCAACTTCAACAGGGGTGAACACTAGCCCCAGATCGATCAGTTTCTTGGCTGCATTTGGGCAAGCTTTCAGACCTGGTTGAGTTTCCCCGTTGAACCTGTATTTAGATAATTCTTCTGTGTATAAGAATTCTAACGAACATATATATCTAGTTAAACTATAGGTTTTAAATTATTTATGAAAACATTTGATAAAACGATAACAAATCGTCAACTCTACTGTATTCGATTGGGCAATGGCAAATGCTTACACATAAGTTGAATATAGTTTTATCTTTATCAATTCTTTGCAAAAAGAATCCAAATTCTGAATCAAGTCTCTCTTCTAATGTGAACTCAACTGATTTTTGAAGACAAAACTATATTCAACTTATGTGTAAGTATTTGCCAATATATCAGATTTAGCAAACCTGTGAATTGCAAATTCAGGGAAGAGTTTGGAGACTTTCTCGGCAAATTCAGCAAACTGATAGATCCCGTTGGTGCAAAGATGTCTACCAGAAGCAGCAGGAGATTCAAACAGCAAAACTTGTGCCTTTGCTACATCTTTAACATGCACAGCTCCCAGCCAGTAATGTTCTTGCGTATCTTTCGAGCCCATCAGCAAACGGTGCAATACAGCACCGCTTGCATTCATGTATGGCTGCGGAAATGGCCCAAGACATGTAGCTGGATGGATGGACAACACATCCAGTCCATTCTTCTCTGAAAATTCCCATGCTGCTTTCTCTGCCAGTGTTTTTGACATCGAATACCATATCTGCCATGCACAAGCAGCATATCAATTAATGTTAGCTAAATTCTTCTAATTTTAATGGGAGCGGAATTCTTGAATTAATTAGTATACACGATCTCGATGACGAAAAATGAGAACAATTAAAATCACTTGACCTAAAAGTTAATGTTATTAAATAATTAAGAGCCCCACATTATTATTAGATTAAGTTTAACGGCTTACATGATTGTTAATTCGCAGATCTATGGAATACGATTGAACAGGATAGATGTGGATCTGATTTACTCGAGATTGAGATCAGGATTGACAAGAAAGTTGATTTCAAAGAAAATTTAGCAAGCAAGACTTAAGCTATTAAACAAAGTACCAACGTACCCAAGGGACAGAGCTACGGTTGGGTCTTACCTCAGTCCACAAGAATTTTCTTAATCCATAAAGAGAATATTTATAGTCTTCACTTGCAAACAAATTTTTATACTTTAGCCCCTTTCAAGTGAAAATGTTTTGCTCTTTAATTTAATGAAGACTAACAAGCTGCAACATGCACGAACGTACCTTGTTAGACTGGCAAAAATCGAGGTCAGTCCAGGAGGTTTCATCAAAGACTTTATCTTTAGGCCAATTGGGATTAGGCACAATGGCAGAAATGGAGCTGGTGAGAACAACACGTCTCACATTAAACTTCTTGGCAGCCTCCAAAACATTGAGCGTACCTTGGACTGCAGGAATCAGGAGCTCCTTTTCAGGATCCTTGGGATTATCCAATGTATTCGGAGAAGCAAGATGGAAGACGCCTTTGCAGCCCTCTATAGCCCTGGAGATGGCGTCGGGGTTTAAGATATCAGCCTCGTAAATTTTCACGTTGAGATTGGTGGCGCCTGGAAGAGTGAACAAATGAGATGCGTCAGTGCCTGGAAAAATGGAGGCGTGAATGGTGGTGTAGCCCTTCTCTAAAAGGGTTCGGACCACCCACGTTCCGATGAACCCGTTGGCTCCGGTCACGCAAACTGCTTCCTTTTCCAGCCCTGACATTTTTTTTTTGACCTTTTTTTCTCTTCTCTTTCTGTAAGGATTGTGGAGTGAGATAGAGCTGCAATGATTTATAGGAGAACACTTGCCTGCTTTCCTATTATTGCACGTGTGTCCCTCAATAACCGTTAGAAAAAGGGTTAATTTATATAACTTAAATTAATTTATTGGAAGTATGTGATACTAAACAGAGTCAAAACTTTCTCTAATATGTACAAGTACGAATGTTTTTTTAACAAAAAAAATTTAAAAAAAAAAAAAAGAGAGAAAGAAAAAAAATATAAACCTTACACCCATGCAGTATAGTTTTATTTGTGGGACGAGTTTACATATTATATACCTAGTGAGTAGTATGCATGGAAGATCTATGCTTCAACAAAAAGATTTTATACAGTCATAAATTGGAATCCTCATCTAATTTGAATTTTTGTGAATTTTTAATAATTTTGTAACATGCATTCATTAATAATAATGATGTAAAATTAAGATATATTAACATAATAAAATCAATAAACATGTGAAGCTATTGTATATAAACAACATGTTAACAATGGTATATTAAATATAGCGTAAAATCATAAAAGCTTGCGGAAAAAAAAAAAAAAAAAAAGTGAGACATAGTGAGTGTTACTTTTGGGAATGGTATTAGTACGAGAGTCATAAAAAGCAAGGATAAATAAAAATAACAACTACATCTACACACCCTGTCAAAATAAGAATAGATACTAAGAAAGATTAAACAACTCGATACTAATATTTTCTCTAACTAATTGACCATGATAGTAGGAACGATTTGAGGTTAAAAACATTAAGATCTCACTGTAAAAACAACAGAAGGTTGAAAACATTGGTATCTCACCTGAATATCTTCTGACCCAGTAGTGGGTCAGTAACAAGCCCTATTCAAATTTCACAATCACATGTATGCTCGGTTAAAGAGTTACAAGCCATTGAAATCTCACATGTTTAGTTTAGTATATTGTGCCCGTGCGCGACAAACATCTTTTGTTGTATATGTTGCAGGCGTGCATTATTGTTTATTATATATGAATTATTGATCGACGATTGTGCTTTGATGTTATAATGGATTCAACCTCAACATTTTTGTATCTTCTCATGCTTGGCTAGAATTGGGTAATTGAGATTGCCCCTTATCGTTTGCAGCACTTAGCTCGCTTTCAATATCTCCTGGTCTTGATTTTGATAGCTCACTTTCAGTGTCTCCTGGTCTTGTTGTTCAATGGCTAGCTAGCAATTATATTTGCATTAATTTCTTATCGTTTTGCAGCACTTAACTCCCATTCAATGTCTCCCGGTCTTGATGTTCATAGCTCACTTTCAATGTCTCCTGGTCTTGATGATCATTGGCTAGTTCGCAATTATACTTGCATATATCATTTTTAGATCTTAATATTATATTTTTATATCAATTATCATATAATTTCATGATGATGCCAATATTTGATTTTTCTTTTATATATATATATATATATATATATATAAAAGCTTTTACTTAGAAAAAAAAAATAGAATACTATTAGTTAGTGTAATATTTTAAATCAATAATTAAATAAGTAATTTAATTAACTGTTAATTAAAGATTTCTAATTAAGATTTCACCACCTTTTTATATTTAAAATCACTCAAAATTATTAAAATATAGGCAGATTCGAATTAGTCTCTATTTTAATAATTTTGAGTAATTTTAAATGTATCATGGTGGTGAAATCCTAATTAGAAATCTTTGATTAGCAAACCGTTACGCATTGAGACAAATAAATACCCAAATTAAGCACATAGAACGGTTGGGAACAATAAATAAATACATGAAGTTGTAGTTGATGCGAACAAACCATGAACCCCAAGCTGCAATAACAATTAATAATTGAATGGAGGAGAGGAGACAATTATACAACACTAGTACTGAATGTGACTGACCACCAACCCTGTGTCCTTCCCACATCTTTCACGAGCAAGATGAGATGACTGATGGAAACTCAATTATTTATTTAGTTTAATTTGAAAAAAAAAAAAAATTGGAAAGTCTAAAGGCCCCTCCAAGAAATATGTAAGCCTACAATGAACAATTAGAAGATTTAAATAAATTCTATTTGAAGAATTATATGATCTTCTAATTTACGATTAAGATGATTAAAATACTATTGTATCCTCACCAACAGTATTTTCATACTAAAAATAACCAATTTGAAAGCAGTCGAATTCTGAAGACGATTGTTTCTTAAATCATTTTGTGCTTGAGTTTGAACATCAATTTTGTGTGCTTTATCAAATTTTATACCATCATCCATATTTCTCCTTTTGCGCATTTTCTTTCCCACGGCAGCTACTGTATATGCAAGCCGAGCAAAGAAGCCCTGCACAAAATTGAATAAAGACAGCCAAATTTAAAACCCAGTGCGTGTAGATGAAGTAACTACAAGCCCAGGCCATATACTATTTCCAGTACCAACCAAACCTGTCATTAGATTCCACCGCTATTCGAACTTGTTTCACGAGGCTACTTTGAAAAAGATAAAGAACAGCAAGAATTTTAAGAACTCTTGACGGTTTTTGCTTTGTATTTCATCACACTTTCTTACAAATGAGGTTGTTGTAATATATATACAAATGTGAAGAGGAAGAAAAGCTTTATACAGCCTATAAAATACATTTTATTTATAAAATAAAGATTGTATCTTCTTGGCAAGTAATTAGGTCATTGTCCTCGCAGGGGTTTGGTCCTTCGCTGGTGTTGTGACAGAAATGCTTGTCATGTTGTACTATACTTTTGTCTTCTTCTACATTCTCTTTTTCATTTGAAATACTGACTTGGGCTTTATATACATATGGGCTTAATTGACTTAAAGCAAAACTCGAATTCATTTGTGATTCACGTCCACCATTTTCAACTTCCCTCAAACTGAAAATTCTCTGAAGCCGGAAAATTTTCCATATGGCAGAGCTTTTGTGAAGAAATCTGCAATATTTTCTTCACTTGGTACAAAGAGAATTTCAATTTCACCTGTTTTCATTTTGTTTATTACAAAATGTAAGCCGATTTCTAATGTGTTTAGTTTGTGCATAAAACACTAGATTTGTCACTATTGTTGCCACACTTTTACTGTTACTGAAGATTTGATGTGTTATTCCTATGTTCAAATTCATCTCGTGGAGGAGAGAAATGGTCTGATTTAATTATGAACAAATATATGCTATGGCTCTATACTCTAATTCAGCATTAAAACGTAGTACCACATTTTGTTTTTTTGAGCTCCAACTGATTAGATTGTCTTATAGATATACATAGCAGCCAATTATTGATTTCCTATCATTTCTATTGCATTCGTAATCTGCATCATAATAGGCTATTATGTTGAGGTTGTCATTGGGATGAAACTCAACGCCATAGCTCAATGTCTACTCCAAGTATTTTAGCACTTATTTACAAGTAGTCTAATGAGGATTCATAAGATTAGTTATGAATTGGTTGAGTTTGTTGACTACAAAGATTAATTTAGGTTGGGTTAGAGGGGCATATTAAAAAGCCCTTATTACACTCCTATAAAGAGTTCCATCTCGAAATTGTTCATTTTTTTCATTAGTCAGTGTATCAATTTGCATTGAGTGGTATCCTGATTCTCTTATGATTCCACATATTTACTCTACTTAGTAGGTATGAGACGTACTTAGTTTGTGACAAGATTAATTTGTTTTTGGTTATGTTGACTTCAATTATGAGAAAATAATGAAGTTGTTCAAGATCATTTAATGCAAAGTTGTCTTACATCTTGTATCTTTAATTTGTAAATTGTTGTTTCCAATAATAAATTGTCATTCATATAAATAAGGGTAATCACAAGTTCTACATCTTTTCTTTTAAAAAATAATGATGTGTCTAATTTGGAACCATTGAATCTCTTTGTCTTTAAGGCAGTTTTTAGTTTTTCAAAACAGACTTTAGAAGTCTATTTCAAGCTATATAATGCCTTTTTAAGTTTGCACACATGGTTGGGTTTTGATAAGCCGATGAATCCCTTAAGTTATACTATGAATATAGTTTCTATTAAGTCTCCATTTAGAAATACATTATTGATATCTATTTGTCTTAAGTGCCACTTGTTTACCACTGCCACATTAAATATGATTTTAATGGTTAAAGTTTTCACAATAAGATTGTAGGTTTCGTTATAATCCACTTTTGTTGTTTGTAATTCTTCTTACATGGCTTTATTCCATTTTGGGTTTGACAAGGCTGCATTGACATCTGTTAGTGTTTCTTTTATTTCCGGTCCAGTGGTAATATAAACATATAACTTTGGCTTAAAAATTCCTATTTTACTTCTGGTTATCATGAGATGAATGGAAAGTAGGTTTTGGATTTGTTATTGGTTTTGTATTTTAGGTTGTGTGAGGGTTTTGTTATGATATTTGCAAGTGTGGCATAGATGTTGGAACTTGAATCAGACACTAAATTACAAGGATCAGACTTATACTATGGTGAGTTCTTTCTATTTCTATTGGCGTATTTTTGCGTGGAGTATTATCAGTTATGTTTATGTGTTCTTGAAAGGTGTATGATTAGTATGATATGTTAATGAAATGATGCATTAAGTTTACTGGATCACCAAACATTTGTTTATGCATATTTTTGAATGCCTTATCATTTGAGAAGGGAAAAAAGTTATCATTAAAAATGACATGCGTAATTATATATATTTTATCTGTATGATGCAAACATAAATACCCTTTATGATATGTATTTAATCCTAAATTAACACACTTTGAACTATAGAAATCAAATTTGTGATGTTATAAGGTCTAAGATATGGAAAGTATTCACATCCAAAGATTTTCATTAATGTATAGTTTGGTTTTGCTTTGAAAAATGATTCAAAATGTGAAATATCATTAAGGACAAGGGTCATTAATATGTTGATGATATATGTGGTTGTGCTAAATGCCTCCTACCAAAATTTTAGGGGCATGTTAGCTTGAGCTAAGATGGTTAAAGTAATTTCTAATAAATGTCTGTACTTTCTTTCAACTTTTCTTTTTTGATAGTGAGTGTGTGGACAAGTTTATCTCATGATTATCTCTTCTTGTTTAAGACAATTCTCAAAAATTTTAAATTCTTCGTCAATATCACAATGATACTATTTAATTTTTCTATCTAATAAGTTTTCTATTTATTTTTTGAAAGTTTTGAAAGTGTTTAAAGTTTCAAATTTATATGTTAGAGGATAAATCTAGGTAAAGGATGTTTTATCATCAACAAATGCAATATAATACTTGTAGCCTTGATTAGGGAGAATTGATGAGAATTCTTAAATATCTGAGTGTATCAATTGATGAGAAAGGATAGTTTTGATTTTGTTTCTTTGAAACTTAGTATGTGAGATTTTTCAATTTGATAGACATTGCAAAAGGAGAAGTTTGAATTTCCATTGATGTTCAAAGTGGTACAATATAATAAACTCTTTTTCATAGCATTGACATATGCATAACCTAACTTTTTATACCATACATTATAGTCATTATTGGCACTTATTTCTATATTTACAAACTCTAACACACCTAAAAATGAGAAAAACATAGACTTTGGACATTTCTAGATTAAATTTGAAGATTTTGAAAATGAGGCTCTTATGTTGTAACTAAAAAGGTAAAATGCAAGCTGATAAAGTCTACCTCTAACCACTTCTTATAATAAAGTTTTCTCATATCTTTTGTTCTTTATTACACATAAGTTATTGTCAAATTCAATAATGATATTATTATCTTGTAAAAGTCTAGAGATGCTAATTAAATTTTGATTATAGTAGGAACATACAGTATGTGTTTCAAGTGCAAATATTTAGTGAGTTGTGGGTGCAAAATGGGTAAGAATGAATGACCAACATGAGTTATTGTAAGTTTAGTTTCGTTACCTACTGCAAGTTGATCACTCTTTTTTTATTTTGAGCTTATAATGAGATTCTTCGTGTTGTTAGTAGCATGCTTTGTTACTCCATTATCCAGGTATCAAATAGAGTTTATGGTGCTTTGAAGTACAGCAACATATGCTCCCATTTTATCACTTTTGGAAAATATTGAGGAATTGTACTCCTTGTTAAACCTATGCTAGCATAAGGTAGTAACATGGCTTACTTTATTACATATCTAACATGTGGGTTTGAATCCTATTTTGGAATTGTTTTTCCCTTTTCCTTTGCCTTGATTGCCTTTATTATATGGGTACTGAAAATTAGGATTTGTTGCATGCTGATTATGAAAAGTTAGGGAATAATTTAGAGTGTTGTTTCTATCTCTTGACTAGGGTTTCTTTTAGTAATTGTTGTAACTTGACTGAGTATAGTGAGTAGAGAGATTTAATGGTAGATTGATGTTTCCAACAATCATATTCTTCTTTACTTTGTTTTCATGATTAAGAAGTATTGAATAAACTTCTTTCAGAAGTAGTTTTTTAACTCTAGATGTGATATTCAATCACTAGCTCTTTCATTAGAAACAAAACAAATTCATTCTTATTGACTTTATTGCCAGCTGTCTTTAAACCTTGTATTAATGATTTCATTTCTATATAGCAGTTATTTGTTGGCATACCATCTTTTCTAATGTTTTGAATTTCAGATTTGAGTTGCACGATTTTTATTGAAGTTTGGGCTGTGAATAGCCTTTCTAAAGCTTACCAAAGTTCATAAGAGTTTCGACACTAAATGACTATTTCAATCACTTCTTTGATCATTGAGCGCAATATCCAACTCATGAAAGTTTGGTTTTATCTTTCCCGTAGCTAGTATTTTGGGTTGACAATAATAGTGATGTTTTGATCTTAATCAATGCTTCTTAGCAAGTTTTTAGGTGTTTCTTTGTTGTCATAAATTAGATGCTCAAGGTTATTAGCTTGGATGTTGGGTAACACTTGAGTTTTTCATAGTAGATAGTTTGTGTTTGTTAACTTGATTGGGACATTAAAAACTAAGAAAGTATTAAATAATGAACTAGTCCTTATGGAAGCTATTGAATGATGCTACTTGCTTTAACACCAACTTGTAAAAGATTAAAAATAAAAAAAAGAAACAACAAGAATTTTAAGAACTCTTAGATAGTTTTGCATTGTATTTCATCGCACCTTTTTACAAATGAGGTTATTGTAATATATATACAAATGCAAAGAGGAAGAAAAGCTCTATATAGCCTGTAAAATATATTTTATTATAACAGAAATGCTTGTCACATTGTACTATACTTTTGTCTTCTTTTACGTTCTTTTTTACATCTGAAATACTAACTTGGGGTTTACATATAGATGGGCTTATTTAACTTAAAGCTAGGCCGAGTTCATTTATGATCCAAGTTTACTATTTTCAATAAGGCTCACTCCTTTGCTGCTTCACATGGCTCCTCCACAAAAATTATATTTCTAGCTGCTTAGTTGACGTTATATGTATTTTCTTTCAACTTACAAGAATAGACAACTACTTACGTGCATCAAGTTTCAATAGGTCTAGTATAATTTCACTAATGTTCCATAATCGAAGATACGAGACTGAAAGCACATCCACAATTCTTCTCTATTGGCAGAAAACGATCGAGAATGAAAAGAATTATATTCCTTCAATAGGTATATATACTAAGAATGAAATCACTAACATGTAGTGCCAAGAAGACAACAAATTAATATTAGACTGTGTGATACTTGATGTAGATAGTAAAAGAACATGTGTTATAATTATATGTTTAGATCAATTCACTAAAGAGGTTTTATCACAAAATTAAGTAGTGTGATGTAGGCTAAGATTATTATTGGCAAATAGAGAATTTTTATTTCTATAAGTACTCAAATATTTACTACTCCCTTGAATAACTTATATTTTTTTATAATCGTTAGTAATTTATAAACTATTTCAATTGCTAGTTACTTAATTTTATCTTTTTTTTTTTTTTTTTTTTATAGATATGATTCTCTTTTATTCTTTTGTATTCTTAACTTTTACGAATCTATTCACACAAATATAAAAGATAATAAAGAGTTCATATTTTATTTTAACTAAAATTTTTTATTTTTTAATCTGTTAATAAATAAAAATTAATTAAAGATATAAAAAAATTAAGATAAAATTTTAGTTCTTTTCTAGTACATCTTTATTAGTTCATTTAATATAAGAGTATAAATAATTGTTAATTAATCAATTTTATAATTTTTTTCATGGATAAAAATCCTCCCCTTTTTTATTTTGTATTCTTAATTTTTAAGAATATACAAATACATAAATATAAAAGATAATGAAAAGTTTAAATTTTATTTTATTTAAATTTTTTTACTATTTTTTTTATTTTTTAACAAATAGAAATTAATTAATGATAAAAAAATTAAAAAAATTAATTCTTTTTGAATAATCTTTATTAATTTATCCAATACCAGAGCAAGACTTGAATTGGGGAAGAATACAACTCCGAGTTCTCAGTTTTTATTTTTATTTTTTTCCTACTTAGGTTGTCATGCGTAGCTAATTATTAGGCTCAGTCTTTAGAGCAGCGTTGGAAATTGACAAATTATTTCAACTGCTGGTCATATTTTATTCAAATCAATGTCCCTAGATTCATTCAAAACATGAACAAAACTCGAATTGGAGAATAACAGTATGATCTAGGGCAATAATGATCACTTTTTGGAATGTAATTGCTGGTCTTATTAATTTCAATTATTATATACAAACTATTTCGACTGTCGGTCAAATTTTTTTTATTAGAATAAATTCTTGAATTCATTCTCGACCTTAGCTCATGAAGCCATCCTTATCTCAAATCCTTGTATTTGGTAAAATCAAGGGGGTTAATAAGATTGAAGCATCAAATTATATCTTGGAATTTTAAAAGCTTACAGAAGAATTTGTCTCCTATTGTCAATTATATACACTATCTCAAACATTGTGAAATGTTTAAGCTAGCTCTATCTTTCTTCTGTTGTCTTCTTGAATCTTGATAATGTTTTAACAACATTTTAATCTTTTTCATTGCGTGCTGCACCTATTGGAACATGCGGATGTCAATGTATGTTGTCTAGTACTGTTTGCTCTTGAAGACTTGCGATTTTGAGCCATGCACCCTGAAATCCTCAGCAAAATTAATGAAGTTAAAATTAATGTCCATAGAATATTTGGGTTTTCCTGTATTTTTCTAATTATCGACAGAATTTAAAAAGAAAGAAAAGAACCAAATCAATGATACAAAATAATGAAAGAGGACTAATATTGTTTCCAAAGCATAAATACAAGAACCGGTCATATCCCAAGGAAATCAATCGATCATGGATATCACTTCCATTATCCACCAGGAAAATGACATTCACGGACTCCATTTTATCACTCTTTCTAATTTCTATTAATTAATTGCTTGGCCAAATTGCTACCACTTATTTATTTGAAAAGGTTGGGATTGATGTTGCTCTCAATCAACCACTAATGTGGTCACATGGCAATCATACGATAATACATAAAAATAAAAAATTTTTTAAAAAATTAGACATTCTCATTTAATAAAATACATGTTTAGTTTAAAATTATTATTTTTAAGTGCGGTCAACATTCTTGATAAAATGTGAATTTAAACGTTCTAATTTTACAAAATATTACTGTTATTTTTATGTAAAAATATGTTAAAAATTTGATGCTTGCCATAAAAAATATATTAACTATTAATTTTGTAAAAATGCATTTTTATTAGTTTAAGTTATTTATCTTTATAATTATAAGAGTTACAAAAAAAAATTGTTATATTAAAAAGAAAAATCATTTGATTATTGTATAAATGAGAGTACCTTTTGCTGGTATTATCTTTACAGAATGTTATTTTGATAAAATGCTACAACATACCATTAATATTGCATGAGTTGATGGACATGGATATAGTTGATTTCAGAAGCCATAACTTCCAAGGAGAATGGGTGACGTAATCATACATATATACATACATTACTATGCATAATCCTTTTGTATAATATATTATACATGGTCCCCACGTGCAGTTCTCCTTTTTCAAGTTTTGTTAGAGAGAGAGAAGACTAGCACCCAGGTCCCTCAATTTTAACAAACTCACGGATAAAAATAATTTGTAATTTATTTTATACAAATCCTCATTGTTATGTTATGTATGTTTATGGGTTTTGATAAAATCCTTCACACATGTAATTGCATTCTTTATACTAGTTATTTTTGTCAATAAATATCATATAAATATATAAAACTTTTTTTTTTAAAGAAAAATTTAATATAAATATAATTTAAATCTTAAATTCTCGTACTATTAAAAAAAAAATCTAAAATTTTATGAGTTGCTGCGGAAAGGACAGAAAAACTCAAAAGTTTTAGAACATTTTATTCTAGAATCTAAGCCACGAAATATCTTATCTCGACCTGTTAACTTTTAAGTGTCCATTAACACAACATAATGCAGGAATCTGTGAAAGGGGATTGCATATTATGTTGTTTTGCAATTTTACTAAAATGCAGGGTTCTGTGTGTTATTTCTATATTATTATTATTATTATTATTATACGCCAACGAGGGATGAGATGACATTGGACAAGAAAACTACCTAACAAGCAACTGCATACACACAAAATTGAGTGGACAATTTCTTTTTCCTCAGACTTAATGTCGTTCACAGGGACCACCACTTAATTTTCCAATATTTTGTTCATTTTTATTTATTCTCGTCTGCTTACTTGCAAATGAAGGGGCCACTATTCTTCCACATAAATCATTTTCTTCTTCCAGTAAGCTCCAATTTTTCTTTCACTTTGAATAAGATTGTTAACATCGATGTGGTAACTTGGATGCACTGTGTGACTGTGACAAAGAGTACGTAATAGCACCACAAACACAGATAGCTGGCTGATTCATTTATCCACACTTGCAGCGTTAACACTGGTGGCAACTCATTTCTGATCAGATTTTAAGTAATCAGTGGTAGAAGTTTTTTCTGTGAGGTTTCATTTTTCTTTTTTATTTTCTTTTATTATTGTAAATTTTGATGTGTATGGAGACAAATCTATTATATACCAGGATACCATGGTACTGGGTTCCACAAATTTTGGATTTTTTTTCGCCTCTACATGTATTTATCTAGCTTTTGGTCTTCTGGGATCAGTCATTAGTAGTCAGAGACTGAGAAGAAGCAAGAAAGATTCAATTTTTTTTTTTTTGCCATGGATGAACACTCAGTTCATAAGCCTCTTCTTCAACATGGAGGTGTTGAAACTGTTTATGACAAGAAGACTCCTCTGTATTTATCATCAGTCAAATGGTTTCTCAAGATTGTAATGTGGGTGTATTTTGTTTCATGGATTGCTCTCTTATTTGTGTTCCCATCTGAATTTGGCAATCAATTAATTGAGAAATTGGAACGAGCCACCTCTGGAACTGTTTTCGGGATTACAGGTTGGAAAATGCATGCTAAGTTTTTAGTTCTTCATACTTCATCTTATAATTGCTGTCTTATTACTGTCCTGAAGTTTGTTACTTGGAATTGCAGGAACTTTTTTCTTGGTATTCAGTGGACCTGTTGTTGTTATTGCATTTCTTTCAATAGCACATCTTACTATCTCTGGGGAAGAGGAACTTCAAAGGTATGCCATTTTGTATGTACTACCTTCAATTCTTTGAAAGTGAAAACATGCCAATTGCATGTGTTGTTTTGTAATATAAAATTTTGGTTATATATAGGAAGAAGACTTCAAAACGTCCACGATTTCGATTGTGGACGTTCCCAGTTCTTGTTGACGGACCATTTGGGGTTGTTTCTGCAGCTGAGTTTATTGGGATTCTGCTCTTTGTTGTGTTTATTTTCTGGGCTGTTTATGCTTATACCATGAGGAATATCAGTCTCCTATCCAAATTCCAGGTTCCTTCAAAAGATCAAAGGTGCAATATCTTATGTTCCTTTGATAATTTTAGTTGTCTGTGTTTATTTTATTATTATACAATCAATTGCTTACTCTCCTTTTTACTATTACTTGGTTTGTTGAAGTCAAAAAAATTTGTCCATTCATAAAATTTTCTTCTGTACGCTTTTCATTTTTGTAACTCCTTCTAATATTTTTAGTTCATTCAGAATGGTTCCAAACCAATCCTTTTCAACTTCTTTTGTGAGACACCTACTTGGTTTCTTAATCAAACTGCATATAAGAGCTTATTTACCTTTGGTCTGATTGCAAGAGCATGATATTCTGTGTTCTGAATACTTAAGGAATGATTGGGATGCAACTGAATGCAGAGGTATCTGTAAACTAGATTAAGGATATCAATGTGACCAACAGATTTTGTTTGGAATTTCCAGTTTTCTAGTTCCAAATGTAAAGTGATAAAAATCTAAAACCTTCAAGATTCAGTTCTATCAGGTTTACAAGAACTAAATTTGTCAAATTTAACCAGCAAATTAATCTTCAGCTTGAAGTTTGTGTTAATTGTTGTACAAGTTTGTAAAATAGATTTTATGCATTCAAATATTAATAATTTGATGCATTTTGTAAACATGTTTTCCCCAGAAACTCAGTTAATTTTCTTCACTTTTATATTTTTCTTAATTCTCCTTCAATTATTTGTAAATCTTCAGCCTGCCTAATGATAAAAGTTCAGCAGGTTGTTATTGTATAGAACAAGAACTAGATGAAAAATTTAGATCCTCACAGTATTGGTGTTTGTAGTTAGTAAGTTTTCCAAGTTCTTTTACATATGATGGCTGATTATCAGTATGCTAAGTTACATGGTTTACTCAAAATTTCAGTATTTTTATGTTGGAACTGTCGGGGCTTCGCTTAGGTATGATTGGATTAATTTGCTTGGGATTTTTATTTCTCCCGGTTGCAAGAGGTTCTGTTCTTCTCCGCCTTATAGATATCCCATTTGAGCATGCTACAAGATACCATGTATGGTTGGGACATCTTACCATGTTGCTCTTTACTCTCCATGGTTTATTTTATGTAATTGCTTGGGCAATGCAAGGTCACCTACTGCAAGAAGTGAGTCCTCAAACTCTACTTTTTTTTAGCTTGCATTTGTTAGTATACATAAACTTATTGCAATATGTGTTTGTGATTCTGCATAATATATTCGTAAGCAGGTAATATGTATTTTTGTTTTTTTGGTTGAAGAAGCATAAATCTTATACTCACTGCAGGTTTTAAATGTTCTTCATACTAAATATAATGGTAAAATATGTTGGACAACTGAAAATAATTCGTTTAGAAGAGTATAAAAGATCTACATAATCAACTCACTGTCAGAATGGAATTTGAAGAATATCATTACTGTAATTTGTATTTCAACAATTTCTTTAATTTATTCCAGAAAAATAGATGCTAAAGCAGCCCCTACATTGGTATTCATTTATTAAACAAGGAAAATGGTGCAACAATGTATAATTCCATGATCATTAATCCAAAAAGCTGAGCTGTTTGCTTGTTTCACTTGTTATACAACCAGTTGGCATACATCCAATTTCCATCATGCTTCTTAATTGGTTTCACTTGTTTGCTTTTTAATGGAGTTGGAGTTCTTTTTGACAAAAGTTTGTCTTTTTCAATTATGCTACTTTTGATTGGCTAAAGTAGTGCTTCAGAAGCCTAATTTTAAATGCTTTTGCACCATGTGCTTCTGAACTCTATATATTAATAGAAGGGAAATCCTGGTTGATACTGGTGAGTTGAACTATATTTGACCAATTTACTACTGCTCATATATTATTTTCTCAACTGTTTTCATAAAACTGGTTTCTTTATTATCACTTGATTGCTTAGATTTGATCTGCTTATAGACCAAAAACACTTGAAAGTGACATGTCAATATTGGGATGCATAACCAGTATAAGTGGAATTATTGTTTGTTTTGTATGTGCCATTCTATTATAAACTTATAATTTGTTTTCCTGGTGCATGCACCCACAATGTCAATTAGTTATATGTATATTTACATGATCATGTGACAATTATATGTATATTTTTGTGACATCTTACTATTATTTCTCCCTCGTACGCAAATATTTAGTTACTGCATGAAATGAAAAATAGACTAAGAGATGATCAATCAAATACTGTCGCTCTCTTGTCTTTTCTGTCTATGCTCTCATTTTTCTACCATCACTAAGAGATGAGTCAGCTAAAGATACCGAAGATACTCATTTCTTTCTTTGTTTTAATTGTAGCTGTTGGAGTGGAAAAATATTGGTATTGCCAATCTTCCTGGAGTTATCAGCCTTTTAGCTGGTCTGATGATGTGGGTTACATCACTTCATCCAGTGAGAAAGCATTATTTCGAGTTGTTCTTCTACACCCATCAATTATATGTAGTCTTTGTAGTGTTCTTGGCACTGCATGTTGGTGATTTCATTTTCAGTATGGCTGCTGGAGGAATATTTCTTTTTATACTTGATCGATTTCTTCGGTTCTGCCAATCACGAAGGACTGTGGATGTACTTTCAGCCTCATGCCTTCCGTGTGGAACTGTGGAATTGATCCTTTCAAAACCTGCAAGTAATTATAATCTCTTAAGATTTTGTTCTTTCCTTTGAAATTTTTGTTTACCATATAATTGACTTTTTCACCCTTATTAACACAGATCTAAGATACAATGCCCTAAGTTTCATCTTCCTTCAAGTTCGAGAATTATCTTGGCTGCAGTGGCATCCTTTCAGTGTATCATCTAGTCCGCTAGATGGAAAATATCATTTATCTATTCTCATAAAGGTTCTTGGAGAATGGACAGAAAAGTTGAGAGAAAATATATTGAGCATATCAGAGGCAGAACCACCAGAGCTCCTTCCACTATCTCATACCAAGATAACAGCTTCCGTTGAGGGGCCATATGGGCATGAAGTACCGTATCACTTGGTGTAAGTACTCTTTCCTTGTTCTCATGCTTGTCGACATCCACTGATGGTTGCAATGTTTACTGACTGCACTGTCAGATTATTTTAATTTTCTTCAAAACATTTTGTTAAATATGATGTGGATTCCAAGTTAACAAATTATTTCCTAGTTAGTGATGTTTGCATCTACCAAAAAAATAAAAATTTCTTGATGATTTATCATTACCCTTTTCAACAAGTATAATTTGAATGATCTTGCTAGTTATCTAGATAGATTTTAAGTTTTATCTCTTCTGATGATTATTTGACTTGGCCATGTTGTTCTTTTAGGTATGAGAACCTAATTTTAGTAGCAGGAGGCATTGGAATTTCCCCATTCTTGGCTATCTTAAGCGATATTCTCCACCGTATCAAGGAAGGAAAGCCTTGTCTACCAAGAAATGTTTTAATTGTTTGGGCTGTGAAAAAATCAAATGAGCTTCCTCTTCTTTCAAATTTTGACATGGAGTCAAGATGCCCATTTTTCTCTGACAAACTAAATCTTGAGACTTGCATCTATGTCACTCGAGAAATAGAACCTCCATTGGTAGGTTAAGTTTACTCTTAGTACTTAGTATTTACTATCACCTTAAAATATTTTCTATTGCCTCAATATTTTTCTTTTACCTGTTTTAGTAAAATTGATTTGATCAGTGTGTTCCACTTCATTGTTGATTTATGCAGGAAGTGGGTAACCATCACAAGACTATGAGTTCCTCTGTGTACCCTGTCTCCAGTGGTTGTGGCATGTCGGTTTTGGTTGGTACAGGTCATAATTTATGGTCTGGACTTTATGTTACCTCATCTACAGTAGGTTTCATAATTTTAGTGGCCTTTCTGAATATTGTATATGTAAACCCGTTCAACATTTCTTCGTGGTGGTTCAAAGGGCTTCTTTTCTTAGCTTGCATGGTTTCTGGTGTTTTAATCTTTGGAGGTCCTGTGATTGGTTTATGGCATCTATGGGAAAGAAAATGTTCTGCTAAAGAGGAATGTAAGGATGATAGTATAAAGGTTGACGAAGCTCAGGATGTTCAAAGTATGGCACACAATGATCTAAGAAATGAGGATCCCAACAGTTCTGCTGTTATTCAGTATGGTACAAGACCGGACTTCAAAGGTATGTCTCTATTTTTTTTTTTTTTTTTTTGTTTTTCTATGTTTTAGTAGAACACCTTGATAAATTACAAAAGAGGATTAGAAAAACAAAAAACTTTATTGGTGGACAAGCTTTAGGGCAGTCTTAACCTGATCCTAGAATAATTTGGGTGGTTCGGCCACCTTTTTGTGCTATAAAAATATTGAGATTATGAAGAACGATGAAGGAATGTCAGGATAGGCAGAAGTGAGAAGAGAAAATAATGGATGAATACTGGAGAATTTAGACCTGTCAAATGAGCCCATCTGTCTTTGTTAAATGAAATCTTTGCATTTATGAATTAATATACTGTTTTACGTCCATTGGTGCATCTGGCTGAAATGCAAAAATCAAACTGTCAATAATTACATAGTACTTCAATTTATTTATTTATTTTTTTTTCATTTGCCATGATTTCTGGAGAAACACTTGGACATTGTTCTCCTTAGATGCTTCAGATATTTATTTTGGTGGTTAAAATATTTTGCCTACTGTATGAGACAAGATGCTAGTATTTCTTGACTCCATGTTCTTTTTCTTTACTGCAGAAATTTTTGAATCGGTATCCACTAAATGGGGTTCTGTTGACGTTGGTGTCATCGTTTGTGGTCCTCCAACTCTTCAGTCTAGTGTTGCTAAAGAAATCAGATCACACAGCATAACCAGAGAATCTGATGACCCGATCTTCCATTTCAACAGTCATAGTTTTGATCTGTAGCCACTGCTGTCAATTTCTCTCCTTTATCATAATAGCTTAATATTGGCATGCGTATGTCCCTTCAAGGACTAGACTAGCTGTATACGTGTGTCAGAGTATATTACAAGGATCTATAATTTGAAGTTGTATATTTTACTAGTATATTTTGCATCCAATATATAATATAAAGATAGCATCTTACTGTATGATTCTCTGTCCTTTCTTATTATTTTCTTTTTGTTTTTATCTTGGGCTCTGTGAAATTAGGTCATGGCATTTTTCACTGTCCTGTTTATTAGCAATTAAGATTTTGGCCAAGACATTGCAGGATAAGACCTGTCAGTTTATCGTGTTGGTAGAACATAGGCCTTGTTTGTAATATTCAGGGTAGCTAGTATATTGATCTGTGCTGAGATTTTGGTTGTTCCTTGAAATCTTTGGGAAAGTTGCAATTCAACCTGGGAGAAAAGGGAAGAGACTGGGAATAAACTTCTTTTCGTGCTGCAAAAGGAGCAGTGGCAGACAAGGATTTATGCATATAATCTTTTGTAAGTGTTGGAATCATGTACTATGGATGCAGACCAGACTTCAAAGGTACACCTGTTTTTTCTTCTTCTTCTTTGAGAATTTGTAGGAAAAAAAGAACTGATTTGATAAATGATATTTGTAGATTTACCAACTACTGCATGCCATCACCATCGTTAAATATTCAAGTTTTTTTTCTCATTAAATGTTTCATATCTTGAGAGTGAGCCGAGGAATTGAGGCCTCGTCACACCAATTCAGTTGTTAGATGCCTGCCACAAATTGGCAAATAAATATGTAGTTAATTTGATTGATCACTATGTGAAAATCTGTTAGTCATTAGTGATCAAATTATTAAAAAGTGCACCATTCTTATACACTTGTTTGGATGATAAACAACCAATTTTTTTAGAAATTTGTCTCTATATTTGTTTTCTGCAGAAACTTTTGGGGTTGGTCAATATCAGATCATTGGAAGTGTTTGATCGGTGTAATTGTGTGTCGTCCTGCAACAAAACTTGGGTCAAGTATTGCTAAAGAATGCAGATAAAATCTAAGAAGAGGCAGAAGTCACCCAAAGTTTTGATCTTTGATTTGTAGTGGCTAAGGTAGCTAAATGGTCAAGCATTTATATGTGTACTCAATTATTTAATTCATATGTAATGATCTTCTGGCAGTAGCACCAATCCAAATGATGTAATTCTTCAAGTAATGTAGGTTAACATTACAGGTTTGAAGTAGTTGTTACTCCCAGTCACAGACTTCTTTGGTTCTCCAGGAAACATGTTTGATGTAGTGGCCAATACAAGAATGAGATGAAACAGATAAACACCTAATTGAATACTTAGTGCATACATGACATGTCTCATTTGATCAATCCCAGTGTTTTGCATTTGGTGGTTAGTAGTACTAATCAATCCAAATGAAATGAGAACGACAAGTTAGCTAACGATTTCGGTTTGGATTCTTTCTAAACAATAGAAAGTACAAAATAAAAGGAATTCGGTCGACTGACTATAGATGGGATTAGCACCGACACTTGGGAAGAGTTAAAGTCTAAAGAGGCTGGCTATGAGTTAAGACATGGGTGTATTTTATGGGTTTTGGCATTTTGTGGAGTAGAATATTATGGGCTGCAATGGAGAAAGGGCTGGAAAGCACACACTAGTGTTCTCTGCATGAATGACAAACGAAAAATGAATGCTTCTAATAACATAGTGTGTAAAAGCAAAGTTGTATACCCACAAAATAAATTAATAAAATAAGAAAAAGAGGAGCAACCCATCTTGGCTTCAAGCGTCGGCAAACGTTTTGGTCGAATCTTAAAAAGGGGAAAGCCTTGGTGGTAAAATAGGAGGCGGTTGCCCTTGTCAAATGTAATAAAGTCTTGTCATTGCCAACTAATAAGAAAAAGATAGTTGTTAATATGAATAATGAAATTATATTACAGAAGGCAAGATTGCAATGTCTAACGTTGGTTGAAATGAGCTTTCAAGGAAAATATACGGACCGAAGTATGAAACAAGCAAAGCAAAGCCTATCATTTCTATTTTTTTAAAATAGGTTTTCTGAAAGCAGTTTTTGTATCTATTTTTTTAACAGTACGATTATCAAAACGTTAAGAGAAAAACAGGATAGACAGACACAGTGTCCTTGTCGACTCTGTTGGACTGGTTAGTGTCATCAACAGCACCTAATTTTTTTTTCTTTAATTTTATTATTTTTTTAATGAATAATTGAAAAAGTATCCAGTCCCCCCGCATGCAGATACATTATTGACAAACTGGTAACCCCAATCACACTATTCTTCTTCTTCTCTTCCCTTAAATCTGTTTTCACTCTCATATCAGCAGCAGCAGAGAAATCCCATAATAAAGTTTCAATCTTTACAGATCTATCGTGGTTTGGTAAAAATGAGTATGTATGGAAGAGATCCGTGGGGTGGCCCACTTGAGATAAACACGGCGGACTCTGCTACCGACGACGATCGGAGCAGGAATCTTCAGGATTTCGACAGGGCAGCTCTGTCCAGGCCATTGGATGAAACCCAGCAAAGTTGGCTTCTTGGTCCTACGGAACAGAAGAAGAAGAAGTATGTAGATCTGGGTTGTATCATCGTCAGCCGTAAGATCTTCGTTTGGACTGTAGGAACTCTCCTTGTCTCCGCGTTATTAGCGGGTTTGATCACTCTTATTGTCAAAACGGTGCCGCGTCATCGCCACAATCATGCTCCAGCTGATAACTACACTCTTGCTTTACATAAAGCTCTCATTTTCTTCAATGCTCAACGATGTACGTACTGATATCCCACAAAGTTCATTTCATTTTCTTTTTTTTTTTTTTTTTGTTGAAGTTAACGAATTTCATTTCTGGGTTTTTGATTTATTGTAGCTGGGAAGCTACCGAAGCATAATAATGTGTCTTGGAGGGGTAATTCTTGTTTGAACGATGGGAAATCGGATTCGTCAAGTATTACGAAAGATCTGGTTGGGGGATATTACGATGCTGGAGATGCTATCAAGTTTCATTTTCCAGCATCTTTTGCCATGACCATGTTGAGCTGGAGTGTTATTGAGTACAGTGCGAAATATGAAGCTGCTGGTGAGCTCAACCATGTTAAAGAAATTATCAAGTGGGGTACTGATTACTTTCTCAAGACATTCAATCACTCTGCCGATTCCATCTCCAGGATGGTTGCACAGGTTTAATTCTCTTGTCAATCCATTTATCGCTTGTGATTTTTTGTTTCTTAGCATAATTTGAAAGCTTTTCATACAATTTGTTCTAAACTGATGGATATTTTCATGTTATTCAATGTGATTGCACTTCGTTAAGAATGATATTACTAAATGAGATTTGTGAAGGAATGATTGATGTTTTATTGATGGGCATATCTTTTATGGAGTAGCTAGGCTGATTTATTGATTTTTCCTTCTCTTTAATAGGTTGGGGCAGGGGATACATCTGGTGGGAGTACAACTGCCAACGATCATTATTGCTGGATGCGTCCTGAGGACATTGATTATGATAGGCCTGTCACAGAATGTAGCAGTTGTTCAGATCTTGCTGCTGAAATGGCTGCGTCTTTGGCTGCTGCCTCCATTGTTTTCAAAGACAACAAGGCTTACTCGCAGAAACTCGTCCATGGCGCAAAAACCCTCTTTCAGTTTTCAAGGCAACAGCGGGGCAGATACAGTGCTGGTAATGCAGACTCTGCAATGTTCTATAATTCGAGTGGTTACTGGGATGAGTTTATTTGGGGTGGAGCTTGGTTGTACTATGCAACTGGGAATTCCTCCTATCTTCAGCTTGCTACTACTACAGGTCTTTCTAGACATGCTGGTATTTTCTGGGGAATTCTAGACAACAGCGTACTTACCTGGGACAACAAGCTTGCTGGTGCTGCAGTAAGTTCGTCTACCTTCATGCTACTTGTTCTTGTTAATTAGCTATGTGATCTGCTTCTGTCCTCACTCTGAAATTCATGCCATCAACCTATAATTTTAAGTAGTTGAGGGATGCTCAGCCAAATTTATATCACTAAGTTATAATTTGAACTTGTTTAACATCTTTTTGGTATTAGGTGCGATAATGCATTTTCCAGTGACATGTATTGTTAAAAAGAGAAAAGATGTCTGTGTCCTTTTGTTTATTTTATTTTTTTACATATTATAAAACACCTTTTTTTTTTTATTAAATGAGCAAGTCTCAGTATATGGTGAATTTGTTTGCTTCTTCTGGTAGTTTCACTTTCATTAATTTGGGTCAAAGCTGAGAGTTATTGAATTCTGTTCATTCATTTCTTGGGAATTTAAGTATGTATGCTTTATTTTTATTGACCTAGTATGATACACAGAACATATTGGACTCGTTAACTTCTTTATCGTTCAATTTTAAAGCTTTCTTGGTGTACCTTAGCTGTTTGTTAATGATATAACTTCTTTTGTTCTAGCTGCTTTTGAGCCGATTGAGGTTGTTCTTGAGTCCTGGGTACCCATACGAAGAAATGTTGAGGACCTTTCACAATCACACCAGTATAACCATGTGCTCTTACCTTCCAACTTTTACGAGCTGGAACAGAACCAGAGGTGACTGTCGATTTTTACCAAGGTCATTTTATGGCAATTTATTTTTTTAGGATCTCGTTCTGACCATTTTGGAACCTTTAACAGGAGGCTTGATTCAGTTAAACCATGGAGCACCACAGCCTCTCCAATATGTCGCCAATGCTGCATTCTTGGCAACCTTATTCAGTGATTATCTTGAAGCTGCAGATACACCTGGATGGTACTGTGGGCCCAATTTCTTTTCAACTGAAGATTTGCGTAAATTTGCTCAGTCGCAGGTGTGTTGTAGTCAATTTTCCTTAATTTTAATGGTCTAGGAGATTGGATTCATTTGACACGTCACTTATGGTGGCTCATAACTGTATTTTTGGGTCAAATTTGACAGATTGATTACATCCTTGGCAAAAATCCCAGGAAAATAAGTTATGTTGTGGGTTTTGGTAATCATTACCCTAAACACGTCCACCACAGAGGTGCTTCTATCCCGAAGAACAAGATAAGATATAATTGTAAAGGAGGATGGAAATGGAGAGACTCTTCAAAGCCAAACCCAAATACACTCATAGGAGCCATGGTTGCTGGTCCTGACAAGCATGATGGTTTCCGTGATGTTCGCACTAATTACAATTACACAGAGCCAACTATTGCAGGCAATGCAGGTTTAGTTGCAGCACTTGTGGCTTTGTCAGGTGAAAAGAGTACTGGCATTGACAAGAACACCATTTTCTCTGCGGTTCCCCCAATGTTTCCAACTCCACCACCACCTCCTGCGCCCTGGAAACCATGAGACACTATATAGAACTTTTTCCTTCAGCATGCTGTGTCACTTATGGCTAGATGATTTTGCTGCAGTAGTTGTTCGTGGAGCGTAAATCACCTTGAGGGCAAAGTTTCTTCAAAGACAAATCACAGTGGAGAAAGCTACACTAAAAATTATGAAGCTTCGGGGCTAAGTTGGGGAACCTTACTAACATTTTAGAGTTTGGTGTACCTGGAAAAGTTACTTTTTTGTTTGTAATTTGTGACAGAGATAGTATATATGTGTGATATGATATCAATCTTGTATTCTTTAAAAACAAGAGAATTTGAAATTGTTTGACAATAAATTCCAATTAATGTCTGACAGATACCTCCTGGTTGGATGAAATTCTTGTCATTTAGACCGTTTCATTATTTTGCATGATATGTGTCTCCTATGTTCCTGTTTTTCTTTTATATCCAAGTTTTTGTGGGAAGCATCATTTTGCCCTCTCAGTCAAATCAGCTACTGCTGGTCGAGTTGACTGGTAGAGCAGGCAGACTGGTCTTTTTGATCAAGGAACCGGTTGGCATCATCAAGAAGATTTATTATATAGAGTACTAGTAAAAAATGGAAACCCTAGTGCCCATGCATTTATTTCGTTCGTTTCCTTTCTCCACTGACGCGCAAAGCGTAGACTTTCTTTCTTAAGACATCAATGCCCAGCCTGAGAGTGAGATTCAGCCAGGTACAAATGAGCTTGTACGGGTACAACACTGTGGAGTCCGCCATGGACAACGATTGGAGCGGGAATCTTCAAGACTTCAGCAGGGCAGTGTCGTCGATGTCATCGGATGAGACTCTTCTGGGTCCTAATGACCAGAAGTGCGTAGAGCTGGGCTGTATCACCATCAGCCGGAAGATCTTAATTTTGATTGCTGGCACACTCATCCTTTCTGCCTTCCTGGCTGTTTTCATCACTCTTGTGGTAGGAACAGTCCCCTATCTTCATCACACGCATGCGACTCCTTTTAATTACACCCACGCTTTACACAAGGCCCGTGTGTTTTTCCATGCTCAACGATGTAATGGATCCCCGACTTCATTTTTCTCTGCTTTGATTAGATCTCAATTTCTTCCGCTTTCAGTTATGCATTAACAGTTTTGTTTCTGGTTGATTGATTACTTGCAGCTGGGAAGCTGCCAAAGGATAATAACGTGTCGTGGAGGGGTCATTCAGCGGCAAATGGGATTCATCCAGTGTTGGGAAAGATCTTGTGGGGAGATATTATGACGCTGGAGATGCTATTAAGTTTCATTTCCCAGCATCTTTTGCCATGACGATGTTAAGCTGGAGTGTGATTGAGTACAAGGCCAAATATGAAGCCATTGGAGAGCTTAGCCATGTTAAAGGAATTATCAAGTGGGGTATCGATTACCTTCTCAAGACCTTTGATCATTCTGCTGACTCTCATTCCAGGATTGTTGCACAAGTATTACCTTATATATCTATGTTAATTGCCGGTTGCTCAGACACTTTATCAAGAAAGATTAATGATTTGTTTTATTTACAATGTTAATTGGGCGTATTATGTTTGCTCTTCAATATGTCTATTTAGCAATTAGTTGTCGTTGTCATGTTGAGTTGTTGGAAGCCAATTAAACGAAGTATTTGTTGTTTCCTAGAAAAAAAAAAAAAAGGATTTGTCCAATGGTGATTGACATGTTGCCTATGAACAGACCTTTAAATGGACTTGCTTGTCTGATCCATTCATTTTCGTACTTTTTGATAGGTTGGGGTAGGGATATCTGATGGGAGTACAAGGCCCAATGATCACTATTGCTGGATGCGGCCTGAGGATATTGATTATGATCGTTCTGTTCAATAATGTAGCAGCTGCTCAGATCTTGCCGCTGAAATGGCTGTTGCTTTAGCTGCTGCATCAATTGTTTTTAAAGACGATGAGGCGTACTCACAGAAACTCATACATGGTGCCAGATTGCTCTTTAAGTTTTCAAGGGAAATGGAGAGACTCTTCACAGCCAAACCCGAGCACAATCGTGGTTGCCATGGTTGCTGGTCCCGACAAACACGACGGTTTCCATGATGTTCGTAACAATTACAATTATACAGAGCCAACTCTCGTAGGCAATGCAGGCATAGTTGCGGCACTTGTGGCTTTGTCAAGAGAAAAGAGTACCGGCATTGACAAGAGCACTATTTTCTCTGCGCTTCCACTAATGTTTCCTACACCATCACCAGCTCCGGCTGCTTAGAATCCAGGGTGGAGATAACTAAATAGATGAATGAGCTAGGGCCGTGTCAGGGATGTCTAACTAGCGTATTTGATTTGTGATATCGAGGATCTACATGTATGACATAAACTTGTTTTCTTTAGAAACACGATAGTTGGAACAATTTGAAATTGTTTAACATTTTTTTCCACTTAATTGATAACAGTTATTCTTGCCTGATAAAATTCTTCTGCTTTAGATCTCTTTTTCAAATTTTGTTCCATCATGTAACCCCTTCTCTCTTTTTTTTTTTTTAGTTGTGTAAAAATGCAGTATTCTGCAATACTTTTTTTTATAGCGGTTTTCATATCTCGTTCATGCAACAAGTTAGTTTGCCAAACAAGATTCCCCTTGCCTTTTCCACCTGATGAAGCTTTTGTGCTTTTCCTGTCACCAGGTAAATCCTTGTGCACGTTACTTCATCCTTTTTTGAACATGCTGTCAATTATATTCTTTTTCTTCATCTTTTGTTCAGGATTATTCTTTGCGTCCCCAAAATGTCACACCCATTTCTTCCAAATATTCACTTTCTTAAAGAGCACATTTGCATTCTTTTTCCAGTAATACTAAACTCTTATCACATATTTTGGGCATCTAAAGATATGGCAGAGCAGTCATCGTCCAACTCTCTGGAGCATACGCCAACATGGGTGGTTGCTGTGGTCTGTTCTGTCATCGTTCTCATGTCTCTTTGTGCTGAGCGTGGCCTTCATAGACTTGGAAAGGTATTCAAACCAGCTAGTATCTCTTCTGTTGGGAAATATTTGATAAACTACAAGCTAATCAGGAGTTCATACTCATCAAAATTACTTCATGCATGGCCAAACAACATGCCTAAACTTCGTTGAATTTTGTTCATTGGGTGTTCATACCAAGCTTATACTCCGGTTTATACATCATCTTTATAGAGCCCAGTAAAAGAAAATAGATTATTAAGCAGCTAATTCTGTCATTTGTTATATGATTTTGCACAGTTTTTAGGTAAAGGCCAAATTTTCGTACTCCTGTCAAATATAATTCTTGTTTTGCATCAGCTGGTTCCAAATTCCAAAATCTTATGTTTAATAATTCCTGAACTAATAAACTAGTAGAAAGTTTTTTTCCCAAAAGAATGGGCTATTGGTTCAGGTCAAGTTTTGATTTTTGTATGTTTTACTCGTACATGTGAAATACATGTTTCTATTGAAAATGTTTAATACTATCTTGCTATGGTGGTTCCCTGAGTGTATTTGCTCTTTCTTTTTATGTTTTGAAAATTCAGTTCCTGCAGGGGAAGGGGCAAAAAGCACTCTTTGATGCCTTGCAAAAATTAAAAGAAGGTTTGCTGTCACTAGCTCTTTCTCGCTCTTTTCCTTCTTTTTTGTTTTGCATTTTTCTTCTTTTTCTTGTTTCTTGTACAAAATTTATTTCCCTGTTAAAGCTTTCTTTCTGGCAAACAATGTTGTTGCATCATGGTAGGCCTAATCAATGGGTTTGCTGATGCTTGTAAACAGAATTGATGCTTCTGGGATTCATTTCCCTTCTATTAACTGTTTTTCAAGATGTGATAAGCCACATGTGTATTCCAACTTATCTTGCATCTCACATGCTTCCTTGCTCAAAGGACACTATCTCACATGAAAAATTTTCACTTGGAACTGTAAACATTCGACGTCAGCTGCTATCTGCAGATACTGGCACTGATAATTGTGCAAAAAAGGTATGCAAATGCATTGTGTCTAAGAAATTTGTTACATAAATTATACGTCTAGTGACTTCCTTTTACCTTTTTCATTCATACGTGATAGGAGGGAGAATATAACTTCAAATTAAGCTAGCATAACAATTTTTGACTTTTCTTTTTTCCTTAATCAGGGAAAGGTTCCATTGTTATCATTGGAAGCCTTACATCATCTTCACATTTTCATCTTTGTATTAGCAGTCACACATGTGATCTTCTGTGCCACTACAATGGTTCTTGCAGGTGCAAAGGTAATGCATTCTGCAATTTTATAATCTCTTACTCTATAAATAAGATAAAATGGTTTGAAGTATTGATTGCTTGTTGTGAATGGATGAATGAGCTAATTTCAGTTAGTTTTTAATCAAACCATGATGTGTATTGTTTTTCCTTTATGCAGATAAGCCAATGGAAGCATTGGGAGGATTCAGTTAGGCAACTTAGGGATAGACCACAGTCAGAAAAAGGTAACATGAACCTAATTTTCGAAATCATATTAGCAAATTATGTTGAATACATTTAAGAGTTTTAGTTTGCTATGGTATATTCTATATATGAAAAAAAATTGTTGTGCAGTTCCAACCGATGAAACTCCTACACACCATCACTTACAGTTTGTAGATACCCGAGGAATTGGATATTGGAGAAAGGCAGCTGTTGTAAGTTGGCTGGTGAGTTTTGTTCAAATCTATGTAAACAAATCTGTATTCCCGTACACATTTCTGCTTAATTTTTACACCCGCATTATTAGGCTGCCTCAAGGAATAAGGCCATAAATTTCTTTTTTGCAGATATCGTTCTTCAAACAATTTTATGGATCTGTCACCAAGTCAGATTACATAGCACTTCGACAAGGATTTATCATGGTTAAGTACTCATAAATCAACTCTAGTTTTCAAATGATCTCCTATGTTACTTTTATTGTATGCAATTTCAGTTAAATTTTCATTATTTTTCAAGCAGACCCATTGCCCTGGAAACAACAATTTTAATTTTCATAAGTACATGATGCGGACGCTTGAATATGATTTCAAAAAAGTTGTAGGCATAAGGTAACTCTTCAAAAAATGAAATTATTGATCCGCCCTTGAACATTAAATGGCCATTTTTATGAACAACTTATCAGCTAATATCAATTGATAGGTTGTACCTGTGGTTATTTGTTATGGTCTTCTTGCTGCTGAATATTGAAGGTAATTTAGTTTTCATCTACATGTAGCACTAATTCTTCTTGTCTCATAGTTAAAAAATCGCTAAAAAGTTTGATGTATGTGTTGCAAATGCAGGATGGCACACGTACTTCTGGTTAGCCTTTTTACCATTATTTGTAAGTGAATATGCTCCATCCATTTCATCATGGTCTTTTTAATTTAGTCAAGTATGGACATAACCTAACATTATTGAGTTGGATGGAGCGACAGCTTCTACTTCTTGTGGGTGCTAAGTTAGAATACATAATCACCCGCATGGCTCAGGACGTTGAGAAAAAGAGAGCACACGGACAAGAAGCAGGACGAGTGAAACCTTCTAATGAATACTTTTGGTTTGAGAGCCCTGCAATTGTTCTTAACTTGATTCACTTCATTTTATTTCAGAATTCATTTGAAATTGCTTTCTTCATCTGGATCTGGGTATGTGAGCATTTAACATTACCTTATTCACCAATGAGTTTTTTTTTTCCATACACATTTGATTCGATGCACTCCATAATGCAGTGCACATATGGATTCCAATCTTGCATCATGGAAAAACTTGGCTACATTATCCCAAGACTTGTTATAGGGTAAACTTTACTAGAACGCCAGCTTTTTTACTGATATCTCACAACATTTCTTGCTTATATACTTGTTGTTATGCAGTGTTATTGTTCAAGTTCTCTGCAGTTACAGTACATTGCCTCTTTATGCTATCGTGACTCAATTGGGTGAAAAATTGAAGAGAGGGATTTTTGTTGATTCTATACATTCATCTTTAGACGACTGGGTTGCAGGCAGCAAGAGTAAAGGGGAATCAAGCAAGAGGCAGGGCTCAGCTGCAGGTGACAAAGGCACACAGATGATGAATAATATGGCCCAAGAGGCCCACCAAAATGTTGCTCAAAAAATGTTTCCCATCCAAGAAGCAACTATATCAATAACCGAGTTTTCTTCTGTACCTTAGTGTTTTTTAAAATTACTCCATACATACTAACATAACATTTGTAAATTTCACATATCCCATTACAAGCATGGTAGTATATAAACTAGAGTTGAAATTCAAAATTTTATTTCGAGGTTCAATTTTATATGTTTCCACATACAATTCAATGCAATTACTAATACGGGGAACATATATTATGCACGAGTCTATTAGATTTGAAGCTTCTGACAACTTACACAACATACAGTCAGTGATAGTATTTTCTTCTTTTGTATTATACTTTGAAGTTACATTGATCAGACCTAATACAACCAGAAGTAATTTTTTTAAAATATTACAAACAAATATGGAGGGATTTAAAATCCTCTTAACAAAGCTAACTTTTTACATAAATCATTATAGTGTCAAGTTCTAAGGCTATAATGGAAAAGATGAGGAACTCAGGTGCTTAGGTCTTCCGGTTTCAAGGGGAAACTTATTCATCTCGAAATTGCTATTGTTCGAAGCAGAGGTTTCTTCTCCATTAATATCTCCTCTTCCAAGCTCATTCAAAGCTCTTTTTGCGTAAACAGTAAAAGCAATTGTGGTAAGAACTGCAATGATGAAGGAAATAATGTTGTACACAATTTCTACAGTAGTCAAGTGATAGTTCCCATACTTCACATCTGCTAATGTTCTTATTATTCGACCACTGCAGCAGAAATAAAGCAGGACAGTTAAAACACACATGCAGATAAATTTGTTCAGCAACTGCATAATAAGACTGGCTAAAATGAAACAACGGAAAATTTTAGGGAAAGATCCTCTTCAAAAAAATAACCACAATAGCATACCTATAGATGTAAATGAAAGCTTCTGGAACCATTCCAGCAATTGACCCAACTAAGTAGGGCCAAAATCTCATACTTGTAACAACAATTGCATAGTTGAAAATTGTGTATGGAAATGGGGAAACCCTGAAAATAGCAACAACTCGAAATTGATGGAACCAGCTTCCTTCCCCTGCAAGTCTAAGCATGGCAGCCTTCTGGGGCCATCTCTTTAACCATTGCTGCACATTCAACCAAAGACACGTCAGACAATGAATCACAGAAGTGGACTATTGTTCATCCTAATTAAAGACATTAAAATCTTACATGGATGCGATCACGGAAGAGTAGTCCAATCAAATATGGAAGGACCATTCCGATCGTTGTACCGACCATAATTATAACAAACCCCAGACCATAACCAAAAATCATACCAGCCAACCACATTGAAGGGCCAGAAGGTATTAAGAAAACAGGGAACAAGGCCAAAGAAGCAATAAGCACTATGGCTAGAACAGGACGACCAAAGGCGGTTGCTTCCCACTGCATGATTGGGATAAGAACCTACAATAAATTGAAAAAAGTTTCAGCATCAAAATTAAGCTAATATCAAGCATATACAAGGCAAAAATAAGTATTTTTGAGAAACTAAAAACTTGCTGACAATTGTAAAAAACCACATGAAAGTTAAAGTGGAATTAGAAAAATTTACATGTCAGAAAAGAAAAACTTAGGCCACTATTTTATTTCACAGAACTTTTATGAAATCTTTTCTTTCTCACAGAATAATTCATTTCAAATGCACTGGTGATTTTAGAGATACTTCCACCTGAGCATTTTAGCAACTATTCTGGAAAGATATCAATTTCCAATATCTATTACATCCCTAGGCCCCAACAATCCTGAAATTCATCAATTATCAGTGTTTCCGGATGAAGTTCTATCTATTGGGAAGCAAAGACATTTATTAGCAACGGTCACAATTTGACACCAAACAGTTATGAAGATTTATAAAACACAACTACCATTTATCTGGGACCGGCCTTGTTAATTCCATTCTCTGTATAGTTTCTTATTGTACTCCTGATCATTTCTGATGATTTATAAATTTAAGGTGGACATAAACAACTTATGCATTTAAACAATGTAACTCACTAGATAAAATTTTTGAGCTAAAATCTCATAGAAAGCACAAATGAGGCCAACAAATATTGAAGAAAGTAATGTACAAAAAAGGAGTTATGGTTAAAGATTGCATCATGAATGACGGGTGAAAATAAAAAAAAGTGAAGCAACAGTTATAGAGAGAGAGAAAGAGAGCAAAGGTACAACCGTAGGAGGTTACCTTCTCAAAAAGAAAAGGGATTCCCCATTTTACAAAAATGAGAACCATTATTACTAGAACAATGCATAATGCTATAGCTTTGAACCAGTGGATGAAAGATTTGCTCCTTGTTTCTGGTTGAGGTTGTAAGATATCAGTTTCAGCTGCACTTGGGTCATTGGATATAACCAGCCTAACATATTCACTGTCTTCCTTAACACGATGTACAGAGTTCTCAGTCTGTTGCCCCAAGTCTTCAGATGAATTTTGCATCTGCATCAAGATAACAGAACGCTATAGTATGAAACAAAACTACAATATAAGCATCAAGTGCTGCAAGCAAGCATAAGAAAACAGAATACACCAATAATATTGTCAAATTAACTACTAAGAATTTGATATGTTTCAGAGTCCACTTGATATATAACATATACGGACCAAAAAGTGTGATATCACAAAAGTAATTAAAAAAATAGAAAACCCAGGCGAAAATCTTGGAAAGACAAAACCCTAGCTCTTCCAAAACTCAGTATAGCACCGTCGTCTCCAAAATCCCACAGAAAAAAAAAAAATCCGATAATGGTTCACCGTATCAAGAAGCAAGAATCCCAAAAAGGCGAAAAAAGAGAACAAAGTTCAATCAACAGAAAAAAAAATGAAAATTTAAGTTGCTATATAAACTTCTTTGTACTTTGAGAACTCAGAAGATTTTCTTTCTATAATTAATATATGCATCAAAACAAGGGATCAATGATTAGCAGAACTTATAAAAGAGATAACTTCTATGAGGCTTATAAGCTAAGCTAAAAAGGGTTGCTAATATGTTTTATTTAAATAAATAAAATTAACTTCTTTCTTTCCAATTCATCCTATGCAAACTCTGTAGCGACAGATCAGTTCATAATGACTGAGGCAAAAAAAGGATTAGAAATTTCAAGAGTGCTCTGAAGAATAATAATAATAATATTAGTGGTCGAGAAAAGATAGAAGGAAGTTGCTAACTTTACCTCTCAGTTGGGCAAGGACGTCGGAGACGCCGCCGACAAGCTGACGTAAGAAACAGCCGGTGGTTGGTTGTTGGTGAATTCCTTACCTTGGCTTTGGCTTCTGCTCTTCCAGAAATTAGAAAACTTCTAAAAACGGAATTAATGTATAAAGCAAAATTTAAATTTCTTTTTTTTTTTTTGAAACTTTAAAAATGCGCACCTAACCGAACGCACCTCAACTTACAGCAAGAGCAATGTTCTCTATCTCATTGTGCTCCACGACAGCACAGAATGCTCCCTTTTTTTCATATATAAAAAATTCGAAAAAGAAATTTCGTACGATAAATGTGATACGCGGTTGGTTTTAGACGTGTCCTATACGGAAGCTTAACTCTGTTTCTGTCAACTTACACGAAAGAGAGTGAACAATTTTAATCTTTTTAAATTTTATATAGAAAGTCAAATCAACGAATTTAATTTCATTTTCTTAGTCAAAATAATCTGGAAGCAATGTCAATTTTAATTCCGCTAAGAATATATATATATATATAATTGGTATATAGCAAGTATCTGATAACATTGCCCACCAAATAGGAATATGCTGCTCTCTTTAAGCGCACGATAACAATGTCCACTAAATAACTCAAAATGTTGCAGAACAAACCAAGTATCTGGTAAGAAGTTCCTAGTTGAACACATACTTTACGAACGTAATGTTCATGCCCCCTGCGTTACACAGATTGAAAAAGAAAAAACTATAAAAGCTGCATCGGTACAGCTTCATGAACTCTCCAGTAAATCCAAGACTTGAGACAGTTGCCCATCCTCCCGTAAAACCTTTTCCAAATCAAGAGTAGCCCAGTCATTGTTCCGCATTGGAAAATAAATATTTCAACCGAGAAAGGGCTTCTTTCACCTGTATATATTTGTTCATAGCTGAGGCCAATTGCTTATCAAGATATCCCAATATTTCTTTCTTTCAACTAACCCTAGATTTTGAGTCTGTGTAACATGTCAACTCTACCTGCTTTTGGTCTTAACTCGCAGCAGAAGATATTGCATCATCTGAATCCACCTTTAGCTGAAATTTACAGACAAGATAGGTGGCATGTCAAAAACCACTGTGGACTTCAAATTGATGCTGAAAAGGATTGTTAATATAGAACACAGCAGCATACCTGATTGAGATGGTTCAGCAATGCTCCATGTAGTAACTTTCTGAGCTTCCCGTATTGATCAACCATGTAACCCAACCTGATTGATTCCTCGAGTTGGCACCACAACCGCTCTATCGCTGTATATGGGAACCATACTGCAAATGGTCTTTTCCGATTAACAACGTCCTTAGGTCTCTGCAAATGGTGAAAAGTGACAGCATTTTAAGTAAACAATAATCAGAATATCAATAATACATGCATGTAGATGAACATATTATCCAGTGTAAAGCAGCACAAATATGATTAGCGCAAAAAGAAGTTGAACTGTCGCAGCATTTCTAACAATCCATGAAAATTAAACAGTCCCACCATCTATTACATGGCATTTGATAGTATGTTTTCATTGAGAGAGAGAAAAAAAAAAAAAAAAGAACAGTAGAAGATAGAAAATAAAAATATGAAGACATCTATTAATAGATGATCTAACAGTTGTCAAGACCACCACAGGCTCTAGCTATAACGAAGCAACAGTATATAAGATAATGTAACAGATTGATAACGTGTAAATTCCATTGCATGTACAAACACGCCACAGGGGTGTGCAGTTGATCTTTGCTAGCATTTCTTTCATGATCTTGTTGAAACTCAGATAGGATCCTCAGGTATTTAGTAACTGTTTGAAAGTTCTGAAGTTCGTCAATATACCACTAACATATCCATATAAAAAGGCATAAAATATGCCTATGAAAACTTGAATTACAAATACAAATTATCTTGTCTGCATCATAACTAAAAACATAAACCATGAGATGGACAATCCACCTACACAATGATAAAGTACCCAAATGCTAGATCTGAATTAATGGTATCCAACCCTATATAAATGCACTCCCTTTCATGATACTCGAACCAGTGCAGGCAGAGCTTATCAGCTTTGTAAGTATTTAGATATACCATCTTCATACACACCATTAATGAATGGCATTTTTTAATTTTCCTGAATTGTATTTAAAGGATTCCCTGTTGATAAGTTTGATTTATTGTTTTCCTTTAGATGTATTACAACTATCATATTAGATTTTTGAAATAACCATTGGGGATGTGTATGTGCAACAATTTACAAGTTAAATGAGAAGAATTAGGAAAGGCAATATTTCAGCCTTTATCATATCAGAATTTTGTTTCAAATCCTTGTCATTTTTACTTGTTACTTTCAGATTTCCAAGTCAAGTCTTAAGCAACACTAAAATATTTACTTTCACTTGGGTAAATTTTCATCAATAGAGATAAGTAAACTATTAGATATGATAGAAGAATGCAAGGAAGCAAAAGTAAACTCTATTTCCCTCGAGTTGATTGAGAGGAAGGAAATCAAAGAGAAACAAAAACAGAAGAGAGCTGACAAGGATAAAAATAACACAAAAATCAGAGGGAAGATTGCTGATTCAATTTTCCTCCCTGTTCCATAGATAAAAGGTTCATTGCCCATCACTGTTCTTCCAACGAAACAGAAAAAAATGTTTCTTTCCCTCATTTTCCTTCTATCATCTCTGACAACATTGTAACTAATAGATTGATGAGAGCTATCCAAAATCCACCATCATCGTATAACTGAAGATACGACAAGGAATGACTTTTCAATAAGCATGCAGGAATGGGAAAGAAGGCTGACAGTTTACATGGATGCTACACAAGTTCTGAGAATTTAATCCAAAGAGCAGAACTTTGCAGAATTCAGGCCAAGTTATGGCCTTCCAAAAGACCACACATATAGCATTACTAAAAGTACAATTTCTCAAAAGGTCCTGCATAGGACTTTAAAAAACTCTCCCATAGAGCAAAAGAAGATATTGTTGCATTCAAAGCACATCCCGAAGTGAAAATACAATGAGAATTATTTTTTTATAATTCCTAGTGCATAATAATCCTAAACAAAACAAATGAGAAAGATAAGATATCCAGGAAAGATTGCAACGTACCATTGATGCAAAAGATTCAATGTACTCAAGAAGCAAATTTGTAGCCTCTGTATATCGGCCATAATCAACATATAGTTGAAACAAGGATGCGGGACTTGATTCTTGGCTGGTCATACCCCACATCCTTTCTCTTTGACCACCCTGTCAAACCCATAAGAATGTAATTAGGATCAAAGCATGATGTCCTAACGTGATACAAGAAGGAAATAGGCTATTAAAACAAATTCAATAAAAAAATATTGGATTTCATTAATGTTCTTAATTGAACAACATTAAGAATATAGTTCCAATGAAAGACAATGAACTAACAAGGAAGTGAATGGACAAGATGAGCTTGATTAATTCAACCAATGAAAGAATTAAAGAAAAGTAGTCATGTAATTAATCCCACCAGTGCAGCAGATAATGGTGACACCATTGACAATCTGCCTTAATTTGCCCTCCTTACAAGGGGCATGTATTGCTGTTCCAAGAACAGACACCAACTTTAATAATTTCATCAATAGAGAAAAGAGAAACTAGCTAATAAAATTGAAACATGTTCCAAACATTTTAGTCCCTTGGGATATCTTCCAACATGTTTGAATATCTTCTTTCAATATTATTGAAAAATGGCAAAACGTGTTGAATATGCTCATACATATTCAATATTGGTGCTGCAAATGAAAGCGCAAAACTACAACTTGGTTTCATCTTACAATCGAAAACCAAATAAGCACCCAAAATGTCCAGTGTTCGGCTTGAAAAATTACCTTTAACTTATGAATTAACCATAAAGGCAATTCAATTTGCGAATCTGTACGAAGAAGGGTCTCTGCAACAACTAGTGGTAATGCAGAATGCAAATCTTTATACTTTTCCTGCAATTTATGAATATTCCATGAGGAACAATCCAATGGGTTAGAAAACATAAGAGGGAGAAGAATTTCGAGGGGAGATGATTTATTGTGTTAACAAACTTGTAACATTATCCTATTAGAATCATTAAGTGAAATTCAACCACAAAAGATGTAATGCAGAAGTAAAGATAGGGAGAGAATATATCATAGAACCAAGCATTAAGGTAGATGCACCAATGATGCTCCAGAGGATTTAGAGAATGGCATGCTTCATGTGGCCAAATACACTTCAAATCAAAAGTTTTGCAAATAGCTACTGTTAGATATGAACTCGCAAAATCAAATGTAGGGCTCATGATACTCTTTTATCTATGTTATTACTCCAGGAACTCAAGAACCAAAAGATCTTAGATAGCCAACTTAGTCATCAGTGAAAATGGAAGAAGATGTCCCATTTAACTGGAGCCAATAATTTCTGAATGCAGCACATCCACTCTGTAAAAAATAAAATTAACTGAATATCTTTTATTGAACATTATCTTACTGTGATACTTCAAGTATCTACTTTTTAGGTTGTTATTTTTATCAAGATACATCTTTTTAAAATTTCTTTTTTCTTCTTTATGTTTTAAATATTACAAGAAATTAACCAAACCCATCTCCAACCCTGTTTGAGTATGGATTGAACACCAAACCTCTCATACCACCTCAAGAGGTTTTTGCAGTTAAACCAACAAGCACTCACACAGGTTATATAGTGTCAGGTCCTCAATTTGATATCACTACTACTACCAGCAAATACATATAACAACTCATTTGATTGTAGCACAACATACATGCATTAAAATTGACAATGCATTTCTTTTTCATTTTATCATCTCTTACCATTAAACAAGCAAGAAAAAAAAATAGAAACTATCGAGCATAAATTTGAATAAAGTAAAATATACTGACAAGATAAAGCTCGAGAGTTTCCCATTGACCATTTCCCCTATATTGGTGACTTGCAGGTAAGTTATCTAGAGAACCATGAACAGTTACTTCATCTTTTGAAGAAGTCAACAAGAGACCATATGCCCTGAAATCATCCCATAAAGATGTAAATCACATTGCTGTATGAGATGTACTTGTTTCAATAGTTAATAAAGAAAGATGAAAATTGACTGATAATTAGACTCATCTTACCCAATCCATGCCGAGTCCACTCTATTTGGACAGCATTTTAATGACATAGCAGAGAAAACTCTCTCCAGCTCCCTAGGCAAGAAGGCCCAAAGTTATATATACTGAAATTTCAGATGAAATATTCATGCTGCCAATTAATGTATACTGTGCAACCCAAGTATGGAGATAATACCTCTTTAATCTTGAGCCCTTCCAATATTTTAATAGAACTGTGAATGCCATATCATAAAAATTCGTCTGGACCAAGAGATCAACCAAATCTGACGGAGCTTCATCAATTTCTAGAAAGAACATCAATATAACATGTAAATTATTTAACAAGAAAACAAAAGAGAGAAGGTAAAGTTAACATTTAAAAGATTTTATGAACATAATCTTGAGATGAAAATCATGCAGCGCTTGAAAAAGATGGTTTCACATTTCTTTCATCATAAATTAATTTGATGATTTCCCCATGCCGTATAAAATTACTAGAGAATTCAAATCCTCGCATTGTTACACGTACTCCTCATTTTACATAGGGGTAACTGTGTCCAATATCAAGACATGGGCACTGTTTTTCTATATATGAAACTAAACATGTGAATTCATGATAAAATACAATAGATATGGGCTCTGATATGCTTTTTCTGGACATTCAAGTTACTTTGCTGCATTACCCCGAGCCTAATGAAAAGGGTACACTAAGAGCCAATTTTTTTCTTGGTCTAACGTCTAAATATGACTTATTATTGCTAATTTATTTATTTTAGGTTTGCTTGTTTTTCAAATTTATCACTGATTGCAGGATTTTTCATCTGAACGGTAAAATTGAAAAATTTTAATGGTTGAATAGGTTGATTTAATTTATTGCTTGAAAATTCTCATATAAAATTCATATTTTTCTATCTATATCAAATCCCTAAAATTTAATCTTTTATTTTCTTGTGATAATTGACATTCCCATCACTACTCTTAAAAGAAAATGCTAACAAATAAAAAAAAAAATTCTATGATTACTGTAAATTTAATCGTTTTGTGCAAAATCCCCCATCCCTGCTATAGATAGTGGATTGGACTTTTTGCATGCTCAATAATTAACATTATACATTTTTTCACGTTCAAACAATTTTGTTTAGATTTTGTCAAACTATATAACTTGTAAATATATCTAAGTTAAAAATGAGCATATGATGCTCTAAAAAGAAATAAAAGAAAATAGATTTTAAAAATGCTAACCTTTAGATGTATCTAGATTGTAAAATTAAACAACTTAACATTTATTGTCAGATGCTCAAGAAAGAAAAACAAACATAACATGCAAATAGATGCATATAGACCTATTGAGACAATAAAATTGAGAACTATTCAGGGTTTAGACAAAAATTAAAGGCTACACCAATTTAAGCAAATTATAATTTAGAACTTTGCAAAACATTACCGTTGAATGTCCACTTGACATTTATTGTTGACAGTAAGTATTCGGCCGATGTTAGCACAAATTCTTTCTCTAGTTTCTCAATATCAATGTATGATAGCAGATTTTGAGGGTGAATATCATTGCCAACCACTGCAAGCAAAGAAACATATTATTGCATTGGATGAAATAGTAAAACCCATTTTCAAGACCATGAAGAAAGATAAATTATATATCCAATTCATTAGTCAATTGCAGAATGCAGGATAAACATATGGTAGTAATCAGAAAAACCAAAGTTGGAATCTAGTAGAATAACTACACATATAAGTTGCATTTCTATTTTGCACTTTATACATTGTTCTTTCACCGATGTTCTAGCCTTTTTACTTGGATAATGCTCATTTTGAAAAGAATTTTGCCCAAGCAAAGGATTGATCCAAGCATATGCAGAAGGAACAAGATGTAGTGCATTGACAGCTGCAGAAAGCCCATTCATCCTCTCTTGAAGCACTGATAAAATTTGCTGCTGATCTTTCGGAACTGGTTCAGTTCTTAAGCGAGCTGAATAGAAATATATGTAACTTGCTGCCTTTCGCCAGTTATGTCGTTGCATTTCAAATGCATAAAGCAACTTATACGGGTTCGGTTTGGCTAGAACATCTGAACGCAGTGCCTATTTAATGCAAAAATGTCCAAGAGAATTAATATGCAAGATAAAATATATAGAATACAGCAGCCATGAAATTTGAACTTCTTCTATGCAACAAGAAAATACCTTCCAGGCAAGTTCTCGCTCAATCTTCTCACCTATACCAATGGAGGGTAGTTGACCATCACAAAGAAGCTGCAGTAAACAAAAACGAAAATCCCCCTCTAAGTAAAACGTTGATTGGAAACTTATCTTCTGTGTTCCTAGTAATCAAATGAAATAAACGATCTATAAACACTTACCACAAACTACTAAACTGGTTCTTTCCAGATTATTAGCAAATATCACAAAGTCATAAAAAGATAAGAACCAGAAACTGGCAAAGTTTCAATGATGCAATAAACAGAAATCAATGGTGATCCTCGACCAAAATTAACAGCTTGTCAGGGCCTGCTAGCCCCAGCAGCCCTTATTATACACCTTTACTCCTAATCTAGAAGATAAGTCTGGTTTGACATAATCAGTCTACCAGCACTCAGGCCCAAACAGGCAGTGAAGCTACAAATGATCATCATTCCTAGATGCTTTGCCCTAAAATTACAATTGGGGAATATTATTTGTTTCTATCAATAAAGGGTTTAAATTGTTTGGCCTTTACATGCAAACTTAAGCTTTTAGATCAAGTAGTAACTTAAAATGGTATTAGTGCCAGTTTTGACCAAGAGGTTATATGTTCAAATTCCGCATATTTGTTACTTGCATCTGTCTTGCACATAAGTGGACCTATTACATTTGGGTCCTTAACATTTCTAAAGCAGAAAGTAATATCTGATAGCAATTACAAACAGTGAAGAAGAAGAGGAATATTTATTAGTTAGGTAGAGAACCTTTGCTGCTTTGCGCTCGTACAGAACTATTATGAAACGCCTGAGGCATATATATTTGCTCTCCTCATCTGGATTTGAAATTATTGCACAGTATGCATCCTGAAAAAGATTAAGATCTAAAGTAAACTTAAAGACATTAGCCCAAAGTCGTCCTTTGATTGCAAAGGCTGATTCATTGAGTGGATTTCCATCATAGCGATCATCTTTAGGAGTGAGAGCTTCATCAACTTGCTCAAGTGCAGCCAGTGCAAATTGACAAGCACCTTCACTAATATTATATTGCTCAAATATCTGCATTGCCCACTGATAGAAATGAAGCTTCCATGCGGCAGAAGACAAAGAACCGTCTGGTATATATAAATGAGGCAAAAGAGGAATTAGCAAAGGAATGCAAAATAAAAGAATTTATTCAACAATATTTGGAATTTTCTCTGAAAAAACTTACTAAATCCAAGATGTGGCAATCCTGCTTCATGAGAAAAACTTTGCAAAGCCTGGAAGGCTCCTTGCCCAGATGATGCTCTGAAGTAAGCAGTTTAAACAACAATCATTAATTCTCGTTGCAGGCAAATAAGCAAATGAACATTTTGAAGCTTTTTTAAAAAAAAAAAAAATTAAAAATAACAGTGAATATCAAAACAATGCTATTTAAGATATTTACTTTAAGAGGTAAAAAATGGGCAATCTGCCAGCTAATTTTGAGGCAAATCACCATGTACACAGTGCAAAGAATTCAGTGACTGAAAGAAAAAGTTAGTTATTTAAAACGCAGATGTATAATCAAGCTAAATCAACGTAATTATTGGATTCTGAAACACATCAGGAGCCAATAAGTTCAGACATGTTCCAAAATTTTGAAAGTGTACCATCAAAGAAAAAGTAAAATGCATCAAGTTTAGAAACTATTAATTTTTGATAAATATCAACAAGATACAATGTAAAATATTGAAGGTTAAGTTTGCATCTATGCGATCATATCACATTTTCTATTAACCAAAACTAGTTTTATTGCAAGTAATATGACATCCTGAGAAGGTTTACAAGAGCAATGCTCTCAATCCATCACCACTGAGTTGAATTCTTACATCAATGAACTTTTCTAATGAATTTTCTTAGTATTTTCAAATGATAAACACTTTTCCCAGATGCTGGTTCACTATTTTTGTATCCAGTGGACTTCTGGCCCACAAGTTTTGTGATTTCTTTTCTCATTAATAAAATGTATTTCATGTTTTCCACCTAAAAGAAAATGTTTTGCCAAATGCTCTGCTTCTCTTTCTTTTCAATAGGACAGCAATGCCACAACTGTTATAAAATTTTGAACCACAATAAAAGTCTAAAGTTATAGGGTAAACTAAATTGAGAGTTTTACATTGGGTTCAAATTGCAAGAAAAGTGAGATTTCAGTGCCCCCTATGGAGTTGCCTTTATTGGATAAGTGGTGTAAAGATGTGATAATTATAATAATTAACTGGAAAATAAATACATATATATTATTACCTGAAGAAACAGCGAATAGCTTCACAGACTTTCCTCTCTTTCAGAAGTCCATGTAATCCACATTGTGCTTGAGCTAGAAAGCAACATCCAAGGAGATGTTGGAGTATACACCACTCACCATCACTATCTTGAATACTTCTAAATGTTTTCTCCTTTAGTGAATTTGTCTCCACAACAGTAAGTATGTACTTAAAGAGAGCACAAAGACATAAGATAATAAGTCAGCAAAACTCACTCATATATCTTTCATGAGTATAATTACGAGTAAGTACATGAGTGTGTGCCTGAAAAAGTTATTATTGAAGGAAAGTTAGGCAGGGAATTAACCTCAACAGCATCATATTGACCATGCTTAAGTAGGATCAGTGCAAGCTGAGTTGAACGCCTCAAGAAAGAAGAAGATTCCTCACCTGTTTTGCCCCAAATGACCCAGCTGCTAAAGCCCCGCACTGAACTAGTAACTTCTTGTGGATTAGGGAGACATCTTAAAGAAATGTTGCTAGGGCCTTGAGAGGAACTTTGAATATTTAGTAAAAGTATGTAAGCTAAGGTGAAGCCACATTTGCCTAGCTTCTCATTCCATGATCTTTTGCCAATGTTACTATCTGGATCGTTGATACATATTAGTATAATTATCTACATCACACATCAGCATATGATTTACATAGTACCCAGAGCAATCACAAAAGTATAAGCACCATGCAACAATGACAGAGTACTTAATTGAATCCCAAGATGTCAAAAACGTTGATAATGGAAGAAGCTAAAATAGTGAAACCATTACTTAAATCACACAGTAAAATGAACATTGCAAGTAAATATTAAATTGAAATGCTTCATTGGATGTGTATTTTAGTTATTGAGACCAAAAGCTCGACGGATTTTATGCATGTTCCACTTTTACATACACAATGTAGATGCAGCAGTACTAAAGAGTGATCACAGCCTGTTTTGGAAAGAAGACAAGACCAGCAATTTTGTTGTCGAGAGTTGGAAAAAAAAATATCTAAATGACTAATAGAGGCTGTGACCTTGGGTCGGGCAGAATGGAGTAAATATAACAAAGAGAAAGCTGAAACCCCATAGGTCAAGATTGAGAGTTTGGAAAGTTGAGTTGAATTGAGGATAGGAACAGGCATCTTGACAAAATATAACAAGGACAAGCTCTTTATGTTATAGTGCTATCCACACATATTTCAGTGATGACAAAACCTAGCCAGTAATATAATGCAGTCAAGATCTACACAGGAATCCTCAATGCATGATGAAGCCTAAAGAAGAAAGACTACCAGATATCAATGATAAAATCAGAGTTTCAGCACTTGTCTAAGTGGTAACTTACGATTTTTCCTTGTCTTACAACTGGATCAGTCATAGGGGTTTATAGTTTATTATGACAGAGGTTACCTTTATTTGTTAGGCATAATTGTCAAAATAGTTATTACAAGTCAATTATAACATGCCGGCAGATGAACCTTTTTAAAAGAGTCTACATATATACAGTGTAACCAGAAGAAATTTTGAAGACTGTAAGGGGGAGAATATTTTCTACCTCGGGGGCAATAAAATATTATGCCTCTCTTTGGCACCCACTTTGTCTGAGTTTAGAATGACTACATTGTTTTTACTTTGAATAATTCCATTGTAGATCTTCACAATCAATACAATTTGTTCTCTATTTCTTATGAAGGCGAGGGAAAAAAAAGGGAATCCAACCACCATAAAAGAAAGCTGATTCGGTTTACAAAGAGCCAAGGGTGGAGCAAATAACTTCATTTAGAGGAAGCAATTTCAAATCATGAGAAAGTTCAAAAAAAAAATATAAGGATAGTGCTTAAACATGTGTTTTTACAGTACATAATAAGTGACATAGATGCTAGAACACTTTTAGAGCCGAAATTCCACAAAAGAACAAAATTGTGTTTTTCAATACATCAACGTTGTCAGAATTTTGGTTTTATTGTTCTAAGCTTTGGTATCAAAGTTTCTAAGCACATAGTCTTATGCATTACTATAACTAAAACATCTATATTTATCTCGATAAATTTCATGTTTAAACCCTAAATATCAAATCAAAATGTGAGTTAAACAACATAGTTTAAGTGAACATATTTAGCAAGATTAGTGGCAAGAACTCAACTCAAAAATGTGATGAAGAAACTCAAATATAAATAAGAAAAAAAAAAGAAAATGTGTAATCAGTGGAAATTAATTTAAAATGAAGATAAGATGTCCGTTCACTTTCTTGCAGACATTTTCCACTTACCTCTATTTCACTAATTCATTTTCTATAAGGTCAATGTCAAAGAAATTAAAAGTAATATAGTATGAATCAAGTTTGAAGGGTAAGTGCAGTGACATATGCCTCCACTCATCCCTTCATATCTCCATCCCTACAAACAGCAACTTGATTTGAGACCACAAGAAAACTTACCAATTTGTAATGATGAAAGTTGTGAGCTAAAATCTTCTAAAGTAGGTGACTCAGATGGAGTGGTGCAAAAGAATATAATGATTAGCCACTCAGAAACAATTTCTTGAATCATTGGAATCAATTCAAGCTGTATTCTTGATAGGTCATCATGCAATATACCAATCTGTGCACAGAAAAGAGAGGATTTACAAACCTAATAAATGCATTTAATTACAAAAACAAAAAGTCAATCACAAACATACACATGATGATGTTAAAGAATAATATATCTTGATTTTTCAACCATTAGCTTTTCAATTCGCATCAAGTTCTCAAACACTATGAAAAGGAGAAAAAGGAAAATTTGGGTATTCGATAAAACAAAATAGCAGCAATTAGGGAACAGGAGTTGACATTTTTTATGCTTCCATAAACAAATAAAACATTTTCTTTCATAACTGTTTCCAGAAAAACAGGAGTTGTTTGCAATGGGTATTTTAATACAAATTTTGAAGGACATTATGAAAGAGGCACTAAAAGAGAACAGGGTACAGAACATGTTTGAAGACCATAACCAGGACATATTTTCCCCAAGTTGGTTGGATCTCCTTTAGTAGACTAAGAGGTTATAGATCAAACAAAATGATTGTTGTACGAGATAGGATATGAAAGAATAAGACAGTCAACAGAATATTGATTATTTCTGACAACTTGAAACATCAAACATAACTTTCTCATGTGCCAATATTTAGCAAAAAACCAACAGTGAATGCCGAATTTGATTTGAATCAATTCCTTGCAGATAATTTGATTTTTGACAATATCATACAAAACCATCATATAACTTCCAAGCAGTGGCCAGCATAAGGAAAAGTAAATATAGCCCAGCATAAGCTTAGTACGTGTACAAAGAGATAATAAAAAAATATGATGATGTAACAGATCACATTTTCATTTTGTTACAAATAAATTGAAATTAAAAGTATAGGGAAACGGGATAAAGTCTAACCTGGCCACTGATGTTCACCAGATAGCTTAAGAATAGATGAACATCCAATGCAGACTCAAACATCACCTTCGCAATTTGAGAAGTAGCCTGGACCAAGATGGTAGCACTAACATTAAAAAATGTTCCAGACTCCAAATTTTGTATGATTTTGTGAGGTACAAGAAACTGTAGATAGCTTTCAATAACATTCAGGATTTTGTCCCATGATCCAGCCTTCTTTCCCAGAGCGTGAAGAGACAATAGCATGTCAATGGAGAATTTTCTAAGAATTTTGTGATCTGTAAGTTCCTTCTCCCTGGCAACATCAGCTCCAAGATCTGACATGTTGAGTGCCACTACTGATGAACTATATCCTGTTTCTAGAACCTTCAGTAAGCAAGGAACAATATCTTCAGCTGAGATAACTGATGTTCCCGTGAGTGATTCATAAAATATAGCAGAAGCAGTTTTTCCCAATTGTTGGCTGATACTAATACTACATCTGAGCACACCGACAAGAATCTCATGTTCAAAACAATCATCTGAAAAGTTCAATCCAAAGCTTACAAGATCACCATGTTCATCAGAAGAACCTAGGAGAATATGATAACATAACAGTGAATTAAAAATAAGAGAAAACAAAGATTACTCATGGAGAGATTGGGGTTATGGTGGAGGCTGTAACCAACCATCAATCAGTAGCTCAATGTTTTCCAGACTACGAAACACAGATACTGAATTCTTTCTGAGTAAACCAACAGCACCTGTTGAGGACTGAACAAATAAACCATATGGCTCATTGTTCTTGCACCAGTGGTGAAAAAAACGTGTACAGAAATTCTTCCATCCATAAAATATGGACAGAGGACTTTCAGCTACACCCTAGCACAAAACATACCACATATCAGCTTGCAAGCAACCCCACGCCCTATCCAGGACCACTCAAAAGGAATATAAAGAAAACTTTAAAATACCATGAGAGAGACATAGAGAGAGGAAGGGGGAGGGGGGGTGTGGGTTGGGAGAGGGGAGTAGAAAAACAATAAAACTTCAGTAGCAAAGTCAATAAAAAACCTCATGTTCAATCAGTGAAATGATCTCCCTTTTAAGTCCATCCACAGTTAAGTTCTGAAACTCAGAATCTGTCCAGTGCCTGTTATAGTCCAGCAAAGTTGCACGCAGAACAGTATTAAGATGAACCCCAGGATGAAGCAGCCTGCGTAAGAAAATAGAAGATACAAATGACACAATGTGATCCTGCAAAATTAAAAACAAGAAGATATTGTAAGCAACATGATTTTTCAAATGAGAACATCCCAAATGACAACAATCAGCAGGATTTGCGGGCACAATAAAGCGTAAATAAACTTCTAATGAGCACTCGTCCCACAAGGAATAACCCAAGGAAAGGGGAGGAAAGAAACTATTGTTTACATGGTAATTCAAGATAAGAATATAATCTACACACACACACACACACATTTAAAAAGTTTGAAAAGGTTGTTTACTAGCTTCAATAACCCCCTTGATTGCAGGGTAAAATGCATCTTAACAGTGTAATCATATTTTGGAAAGCTGTCAAAACTAAAGGCAATGATCTAAAACTGCCCAAAGTAAATGGCGATAGAAATTTCAATTTGCTATGTCCATGCAGGGAGGTTTGCATTTCAAAAGAATAAAGTTGCAACTAGATTATAGTTTTTTATTTTCATTTAAAGTTTATTCCATCATATGAGAAGTGGGTCATCTATCAGTAAGTGCAACAAAGTAGTACAACAGTTGCAAAAAGCAAATCCAATACCTATTTTAGTGGAAATAAACTACAGCTCTAAAATCCACCTTCACCAGTTTTTATGTAAAGGAAAAATCTTTACTGCACCTTGGCTGATGTAACTATTGAATGGGTAATTGACAGAAGATCATCAGACAACTGTTCAGAGCTTTGAAACAACTGGTCAGCAACAAATTCTTCTTGCAAAGCATAGCAATGTGCTTCTTCCCTAACAATAAAGGTTAGAGAAAAAAAATTAGCCAGAACAATGATATATTAGAAGTTATCATTCAATGATGAAAAGAAAAACAAGTACGGTATTAAAAAATAGAAAATAAAGGAATTGTACACGTATATATTGAGACTAAAAATCAGGCATAGGGATTAATGCAGAAGGAGCATAAGTTCAGAAATTTTTTACTCACACAGATATTTACAAGATATGAAGATCGTAACAACAAATGGGAGCTAAACCAAAGACATCTATGGAATCAAAAAGTAAAAATCCTAAATGAATATGCCAGAATTCGAAATTAACACAAGTATGCCAAAGTTAAAAGGATGCGTTCATGTCATGAATGCATGATACATATTATGCCTAAAAGGTAAGTAGTGCATGGTCACTTAAACTTAACATGACATTATAGACAAATTTATACAGTACATCACAAAATGGTCCATCAACAAACTCACTCAGTAACATCTGTACAAATCAAATTGTGAAATATTAATCCACTATCTTTTAATATCCATATCTTGTCCGAAGTAAGTTTGACATCAATGCATCCACCCTGACAAAACAAGAGCACATTTAAGCTATCAATAAAAAATTCAGCATATACAGGATAAAATATGGTAAGCTCAGTCTCCCTCATGTCAAGTATGACATTGCGTTTTTAAAATGTATATAACATGATTCATTTAAACAGCAAAAAATATAGTTGATTACCTCCTCCAAAGGAATATCTTGAACTGAGGACTCCAAGGATAGTATCATCTTGTCCCCAAAACTACATTGAAGACTATTTACAAAAATAATCTCCGTGCTAAATTCCTTCATTGAAAAATCATTTGGAATTACAGCAAACAGCATGAGCACAATAAGATAGTTACAAAATAACCAATGATATTCTTTAAATATTAATGGCATCGAGAGAAGCTAATTTTTAATCAGATGAATTATACAGTGCACAATATGTCTAATAGGCACCGACTTCCAACTCTCAGCTACATACACCACACCAAAAAAGTATGATACATTAAAAAATAAATAAAATAAAAATGAAAACGAGGAAAAAGCGTAGGACATTGTTAGAAGAAAAGCCTAAATAACGAAAGAAATTTTGGATCTTTGGCTAAAACATGAAATTTGAGCATCTAGCACAATCTTCTTGACCTCTTTATATGAATCTATCCATGCCCAGAGCTAGCTTCTCTATAACACTTTTAAGCATTTGATGGGCCAATTTCTATTCATATACCCACCTGTCACTAATGAACTCAAAACACATCCCAACCTAACGGTGAAACAGCTTTCAGTCCACTAAAACTTCTCTTTTTTGCTCCCAAGCTTAGATTAGGATCATGTCTTTGATTAAATAATAAATCATCATGTTTATTAACATCACCAACCCAATTTCATCCTGAGCCATGGCCTAACTTGAGAACCAAATTAAAATTTTACATGATTCATAGCTTAACCCCATATCAATAGTGACACCAATCTTATATGTAAACTATCATGCTCTTCACCTATGTGAGAAAAGGTCTGAAACTCCACTTGTATCAAAAGGAACAAATTGTGTTAGTTACTTGTATTCATGTCACAATGAATCACAGATATAGTACATGCTCATAAGTCTACACAAGCAATTATGAATTTCAGCTAGTAAACAATTAGCAAGAAAACAGAGACTAAAGGGAACTGCCACAACAAATTTCAAGCTTTAGATGCATACCAGGGCATGTTTGTATAAGATTGCCAAAGGAATAATGCCTGAGCTGCCATTTGTTTCACCCACCCATAACCTGAGAGACTGAGCACCTGAAAGTAGACGGTGAAGAAAATACAATGTAGATATTAGTTTCAAGAATAATAATTTGGAAATCATAAAGAGAAAGTCCTAATGTCATAAATAAATGAAGTATTCTCTTCCATGGTGGATTGGTACTTTCACAGGAAAAATTAAAAAAAAAATCCAAATCATGAATTCAAAGCATTTGGAAAAAGAACCTATAAATTAGAAAGCTATAAAGAGGACTAGTCAGGGATGAGTATGATGGAAACAAATATAAAACAATAAACGATTTTGCATATTCTACAAGAGAGAAGTAATAGAAATTGCCTTCAGATACTGGATTGGTCATTGTATGACTAAGAATCCTGCTATGAGAAGAAAGATCCCATACTCGAAACATGCCATCAGAATGAAGTACAAACAAAAGCTTTTTTCCTTGAACCTCTGTTATCACCAAATCCTGCACAGGCGCTACCATTCTACCCCTGCATCAGCATGAAATGACTTAAATACAAAACATTAAACTTGATAAGCTGAATTAGCAGAACAAATAAAGAGCATTTTATAAAACACAAAAATAAGCATCCAATTCTATTCCTTGAAAAAAGAATTAAGTACCTTGACACTAGACCCCACAAACGACCAATTCCTGGGTCATCCCTAAGCACATGCTCAAAACCTAAGAGCCAGAAAAGAGACATGAAAAAAAGAAAAATAAAAATATAATTTTAAAAAATAATAATAATAAAAGAGAAGAAACAGTAATACCAGGAGCAGAGGGGTGAACAATGCCGAGCTGAAAGGAAGCAACAGAACCATCATTTCGACCGACAACAAGGCATCCAGCGGTGGCAGCTACACTTGTTATGGGAATGGTTCCATAATTGAACAAGTTTAACTCCACGGCGTCTTGATTTGGAAAAAGAGGAGAAGTCTCATAAGAAGAGAAATTAGATGAAAGTTTGAGTAGGAAAACAATTCCGGAGACAGTCAACACATAAACCAGATTATTGTTGTTGCTATTATTGCAGATGAAAGCAAAAGGAGAGAGAGGAAAAGGGAAATTGATACGCAAACCGAGAATGGTGAATTGATCAGAAGAAGATATCTGTAACAACTCAAGCGAATTTGGAAGATTCTTATGAATTCGCCAAATTAGATAGAGAGAAGGATCTTCAAGGACGGAGCAAGAGCCACAATCCTCAGTGAGGGGAGCAGCAACATTACTAGTATCACTATTGTTAGAAGAACAGGAAACTGAGATCCATTTGACGTAATCGTTGCTAATGATTGGAACTTCCATCCCCGCTAACCTACATTTACTACTCATCTTCTTCCCTGCTTAAACCCTAGTCGTTCGTTCCGCTCGCCCGAACTTTTAGCTTTTAAACCAACGCACTCGCCTTTCTAAGTTGTCATACTACAAAGTCATAATAAAGGGAAAAATTCTAGAAATGAAATTATTTTGGACATAATTTACTTAAGCAGTCACTTTTAATTTAATTTTATTAAAATAATTATTTTCAAATAATTTTATTCCATAAATATTTACACTTAAAATACAAAAATAATAAAATTTATGAAGTATGCATGGGGTTGGCAATTTTTTACACCACCCACGTAAATGGATACGAACTTGACAAAAATTTACATATTTGAGTTGACATAAAATAACATGATTATTAAATGGATAAATACAAGAAAAAATTTTGAAAATAATTCTATTTTAATTTTTATTTATAATTAATTTTAAAATTTTTTTATCAAAATAATTTATTTTGATTATTTTATCCTTACAACTAAATTATATTGACAATTTTACTCTCTAAATTAACCTTTTCATCTTCCACCTTCCTTTATCGTTTTTCACCTTCTTCATATTCTCCACTCTCTTCTTTACTTTCATATTCGAAAACACACATACATGAGTTAACAAATTTCGGCAATAAAAAAGAGATTAGTTTTACTTGTATAATTAATTTTTATTTTATTAGTGAGTTTAAAAATATATATAAGTGTTATTTTTTGGTTGTTAATAATATACATGCGCAGTATGTGCAATACACATGCGGACCTAGGTCACATCAGTATTGGTTCATGCGCGCAAGTGCATGCAACGCGCCTGGATCTCGACTCTGGGCCAAATTCGGCTTGGGTCTAGGGCTCCCAGGCTCGCGTAGCGAACGTGCCTGGGAGCGCGAACAATGGGCTAACGTTGCCCTTAGTTCACATGCCTGGACATTTTCCTATCTTTTAATTATTAATTAATTATAATATTTAATAATTTAACTATATTATCATTTATAATATATTTATCTAAAATTTAATTAAATAATTAAAATAATAAATGCTAATAAATTTATTTTAACGATTAGGTAAATAACTCTAATGCTAAATTAACTTATACCTTTTTAATTTAATTAGATATTGTTTGAAAATGCTATATTAATTATAATGCATCATTTTGCCCATAGCTATTATTTAATTAATATATTAATTAAATTTAAGTTATAATTATTTTTTTGTGATTTATTTTAATTTAGTTAAACAATTGAATTTAAAATTTAGTTTAAAACAATATTTAAATTTCTCAATCTTATATATCTTTTTAGGACTTGTCTTTTTAATTTAATTATTTATATTTAATTAGATATTATTTGAAAATACTAATAGTAAATAATCAAAATTTATATTTAATGGCATATTATTTGAAAATAATAATAAATAACTAAAATTTAATATTTATTTAGGCCATGGTTATTATTTAATCAAATATTAATTAAATTATTATTATTATTATTATTTTAATTTAGTTAAACAAATGAATTAGATAAAGAATCATATATCTTAGCATTATTATTTTTATTATTTTTATTGTTGTAATTTTTTATTGTTAATTTAATTAAATTATAAATAAAATTATTTAATTTATAAATTCTTATTAAGTTGATTTATATTTATTCTTTGTAATGCTTGGTAGTAACTAATTATTATTATAATTTTTCAGAAATAAATGACAAATTAACCTTAGTTTAAAATTAGCACACATTATCACTTTCACGCAAAAATATCTTGTTTAGCACAATTTACAGTGATAGGTTATATAGGAAGAAAATTAAGTACAGCACAAGTTGATATATTTAAGTAAATATATTTTGAACACTTTTTGTATATTGGAGATTTACATCATTCGCCTATTTTGATTCATTATATGTTACTATACAAGATACCTGTGAATGGTAATCCTAGTGAGAAGTGGTTTCTTATTAATGGCTAAATTATTCGTTTCTTATGTGTAGAGTTTGGGTTGATTACTGGTCTTCATTATGAACATTTTTTTGATTTAAATCTACCTAAGAGTATACGATTGAGAGATGCAGTTTTTGGGGATTGAACTATCATCATTCTAGATGATATAGATACAGTATTTGATGAGCTAAATTTTTCTAGTATATCAGACATTGATGTGGTGCGATTGACACTTTTTTACTTGTTAAAGAGGTACTTATTTAGTAGGGACAGAAGAGCTCATGTAAATTTATGGTTGTTTGAAATATTGGAGGATTTTGACCAATTTAACAGATATCCATGAGTATCTATCATCTATCTTGATATGAACCAATCCTTGATACGATCAATCCTTTTGTTGTTTAATAAGTAGATGAAGAATACTGCATGTTTAAAAATTTTAGGCAAGACTTTCAAGGGAAAGAATAATATTACTGGGATGGTTATTGCATTTTGGATATTTATTGCAAACATTAGTATTCAATTTATAATTTTTGTTAATTATATAGCACGTTCAAATATTTATAATTTATGTTATGTAGATATGTAATTACGAATCTATACTTAATTTGCAGAATATATTTACAGTTATAGTGGTAATGATATTTCACGAATGTTACGGTGGAAGAATTTTAAGCGAGATTTGAGTCAGGCAATATTATATAAGCATTTGTTTAATCAATCTATGGTAAATATTTATTTTCAAGTTAACATATTATATAATTAATTATTACGTGATTACAGTTATGAAAATTTATTATTATTATAATTATTTTGCAAATGTTGCATGTACTTCCCATGTTACTATTTGAGCTTTTTGAGAGAAATTTATCACATGTAGTTAAATTATTTCAGATAAATCAATTATAAGGAAGATACGGGGATAGTTTGCGTATGAGTGGAGATAACAATATGATGCATTTCACCCAGGTAGAAACTATAAATTGATATAATTTAATTTCAATTTTTAAATAAACGAATTTAATTAATATTTAACTAACACATATATGTTCCTTTGTTACAAGACACTTCTTTCACTCCTCTACTGCATCATTCTCTAATGCTGTCATTGCATCATTCTCTTGTGTAATCATAGTATCATTCTCCAATACTGCCATAATATTATTCTCCTATGCTATCACAATATGATTCTCCATTGCTGTTACAGTATCATTCTCCTATGTTACCATAGCGTTATTCTCCTGTATTATTATAGCATTATTTTCCTACATCATCATCACATCATTTATCTCCACCACCATCATATTACGACGATGAGCTTAAGATGATTTTGATGAATCAATTCGAGGCATCGAGTACAAATGTTTGTGATATGCGAGATAATATTCGTGATATACGAGATGATATTCGGGATATATGAGAGGATATGCACAAGATCGAGTATGATGTTATTGGTTGAATTGATGCATTATCAGCAGACTTTCGTGGATGGATACATATGTTTAGTCATTCGCATTTGTCACTTAATATCGCACATGTTTAGGTTATTATTGTTAAATTATAAATTGTGAATGGATGTTTGATTGATGTTATTATATTTTGTTGTTAATTAACTTGTCATATTTGATTAATTTACAGGTAAAGGAACCATAGGTATATTCAAATGATTCACCAGTCGATAGATAGCACACGCTTGCACCAGTTGCTCGTGAAAGTTGGTTTGGGAGAATATACAAGAAGGGCTCATATGACAGAAGTCTTTACATAAATCCTTTGAAGAGAACACGCGATGTCCCTTCTAGCAGGCCATTACCACATTATCTTTCGGACTTGATCATAAATCCTAGCGCTTCTTATTCGGACGATTTGTATGCTGATTATCTTTAGTGGTTAGAAGATCATACATCTTCGATAGAGACACGTTCGGTCATATTAACATCCTAATGACTTCGTGGTATTTCTAATCTGGATGCACAGTTATAAAATATTGTAAGTAATTTACATATTATTGTCTTATTTATAATATTGGATTAGTAAATCAGTGGTTAGACAATATTGTATTATTGTCTTATTTTTATTTAATCGCACATCGATAAAAGGCGTGATCCGACATAATATTATAAAATTTTATCATTATCTTTTCACATCTATATGTATGTATTAGATTAAAAAAAATTATGATTATCCTATATCATTTTGCATTTCAAATATTTTTTTGTTTAATATTAATGATTTTTTTAATTATGCAATCGATGTTACTTTACCTTTAGAAATACATAGGCAGTAAGCCAATAAATTTGTCAGACATTGAGTTATATGTGAGAGAAAATTTTGACGGAGTGCTAAGATAAGTAAGGCAAGAGATGGAGGACAACCTTACTACAAACCTTTGTGACTAATAAAAAAGGAAGTTGAGGACCTATTAATTGAAACTGAAAATGGATTATCCACCACACATTGTCGAATTAAACTAAGCTAGCCTTATGAAAAATTGAATTTTTCAAGCACTCGAAATAAGAAATCCAAATCAAGCTGATCATAAGCTTTTTGCATATCCAAGTTCAGTATAACGTTACAACCTTTATCCTCTATATAAATACATTGAACTAATTCTTTTGTTAGTGCAATGTTCCCGTAAAGGAGACGACCTCCTAAAAAAGCCCCTTATTCTGATGAGATAAGTTTTGGAAGAACAGTTTCTAAACAATTCAACAAGATCTTGGAGATGAATTTATAGATAACGTTACATAAGCTAATTGGTCTAAAGTTGCCAAAATTTATAAGATTTTCCTTATTTGGGATATAGGTAGGAAAAGTAGCTTTCCTGGAATAAGAAAAAGGATCTCCATGAAAAAATGCCTGTATAGCCTTAATAATATCAACCCGAATAATATTCCAAGCAGACTTAAAAAGCAAAGCGGTAAACCTATTAGGTTTAAGTGCCTCGTTTGCTTTATAAGAGAACACCAATTGTTGAATGTCTTCGTCAGAAGGGATGGCAGATAAAAAAAGGTTATCATCCTCTGAAATGATAGTTGGAACGAGATCCAAAAAAAACGAAAGTTTAACACATGTCTCTTTCGATAACAATTGTTGAAAAAATTTCCTACCCATCATTTTGGAATTCTCCAATGAATTTTGAAATTACAAATTTGTCAGCATCGAGTAAAGGAAATTCTATCGCCTTTTCGAGTTAACGCAAGCATGAAAAAATTTACTATTATGATCTCCATCCTGAAGTCAGTCAATGCCAAATTTTTGCTTCAAAAAGACTTCATATTGATGGTTCACACTATTAAATTCTTCTCTTACTTTGTTTAATTTCACCCACATCAAATTATTCCAACTAGTCGTTAATTCAGTTTTTAAAGACGCAATTAAAGAAATAGATTTGCCATATGCTGCCTTAATATTCCAAAGCACATTATGGTTCCACCATTTCAAATGTTGTTTAAAGGCACGTAACTTAGGGCTCACACGTAGAATAGGGTTATCCAGGCTCACCCAATTCCACACTAAATTCACCATTTCAAGAAATCCTGTATCCAGCAACTACATCGATTGCAAATGAAAGGGAGAGGGAGAACTCTACTAGGTCTTAATAGTAGAGATTACCATGGGCGCATGACTCAAAAAACTGCATGGAAGATAAACAAAGTGGCAGTTCGATCATTGGAACAAATCTTAGTTACAAAACACTCTGTCTAGCCTCTTAAAAATACATTGGGTTCTAGATTTATTATTACACTAAGAAAAATGATTACCAAAAAACGACATTTCCATTAAGCCAGAAGTCTGAATAAAAGTGTTAAATTTATCCATCACTAATATATCTAAAGCATACGAACTACGCACTTCATCACTAGATGTCACTACATTGAAATCACCATCAATTAACCAACAATATGAACACGGAGTTGAAAAAGCACTTAAGTGATGGCACAAGTTTTGACGTAAAATATGATTTGTAGATGGATAAACACAAGATAAATAAGATCCAATACTACCATCAGAAATAAAAAATGTGGAGATGTGGGAATGATCGCTAATATGTGACATATGAACACTGTTATCCTAAAAAATCTAAATTCGATCTTCAGCCACTTCATTAACATAGGAACCAGTCATATGAAAGTAATGCTGCAAACTAGTAGCTTTAATATAAGAAATCATGGGTTCAAATAAACAAAGGACTAAAATATTATGCTTAGTGATAAGATTCTGCAAATAATTTTTTATGGGTTTGTTACCTAGCCCCTTATAATTCTAAAACAGTGTATTAATCATTATGATCAGTGGAAGAGATAGAGAGGAGCTGACTGTTAAGCTTTGCTGAACGGCGAAGACCCCCAATAGTGTGCAATTCTTCTAAGGCACGCACGCTAAAATCATTAATCTCCTAGATAAATTTCCCAAACCCATCATTATTATCAATTTTGTCATCAGAACTTTAGTCAATGTCCATTTGATGGTTCACCAGCACTATATTCGGCCAAAAAACAGATCGCAGCAATTGACTTTGAGAACTTGATCTCTTTCCTCTACCTTCTAAGAAACCGTGGCTTCCATCAACGTATAGGTCAACTGTACTTTTTAGCTCTTTATCATCTTACACACCTACAGTGCCTTGATTCATTGTGTCACTAAGTTGATGAGCTGAGTAACGTTTCGATGAACTCAACTCAGTAAATAGGTTACTTTGCATGATAGAATTAGGAACAGTTGGTTTTTGCGTAGAAAAGGTTTCGTGTGCATGTGCATGGCGAGGCAACAAACATTGATTATAAGTGACACAACCCATTCATTCTTTTTTTTTTTTTTGTGTGGATTAACTATCTTCCACTTGTCACCTACGTAACATTGTCTGCCACATTGCTTGCCTCTTGAATTACTTCTTTTATCACTGGACCATCATGCCTTGACACTGCGTAAGCAGACTTCTTCTTCGTTACAACCCATTTTTTTATTAACCTTCACCAAAACATCATTTGGACGTGCTACTTGTCCTAACCTCGAAGCATGGTTGTCAATTGCTATATTCTTAGGAAGCACTCCTTAGTTTATCTTATGATTTTAATGACCTTACATGGTTTTATTTGTTCGATCGAATTTTGAAGAATGTTTAACCATATGGCAATCTGAACAAAAATCAAGCACAAGATGATGATATTTTATCCTTTGTTCAATCAACTCTCCTCCAATGTCAATGAAAATAAAATTTGACATTGGTTTAGTTACGTTCATTTATACACAAATTAGGGAATAGCCAGGACGTGTAAATTTGCCAACATCAGAGTGGGAGCATAAAAACTTACTCAATGAATCAACAATCAATTGAAGGGCCCTCGAAGTTTGAAGATGAACTCGTAAAAGAGGCAGACCCACCCATATAGGTACAGATGAAGCTTCTGAACCTGGTGAGAACTTCAGAGACCAGTGGGCAACCCTCATTCTTTTTCTATTAATCCATCACGCATCCTTTGTGTCCATCTTCATAAAGTTCAATCTGGATTGACACTGAATAAGTACATGGCATTGATATATAGTTGTAGAAAAAAATTCAGCTTCAAATGAAATTGCTTTTTTCCTAATAGTGAGGATGTCTATCAGTGGTGGGCTACCCATGCTAAAAATTTCAATTAGACACCAAGAAAACAAGGCCCACATCATAGCCACCTTCTCTATAGAAAAGCATACAACTGGTCTGCCTTGTATTTCAGTTGGATTTTTTGGCTGTATCGAAAAAAACAAAGGAGCTCGATGTGTCTGCATCGTTATTGAGGCAAAAAACTTGTTCTGTTTTTGGTCATGGCTAGACTTTCTCCCAAAGCTAGGGTTTAGGGTTTAGGAATTTTTAGCGTTTAGGGTTTAGGGTTATTTCGAGTTTATGGTATAGGGTTACATAGGGTTATGGGTTTAATATTACTTAGGATTACGAATTTACAAGTTTGGGGTTTGGGATTTAGGCTTTTCGGGTTTGGAGATTGGGGTTGAGGGT
>CP135545.1:7587015-7611777 GCA_032402905.1 Khaya senegalensis | reverse complement strand
CGTAAGAATAAAATAATACAATCTAATATATATGGCATAAAATAGAATATAAATTTTTATTTAATTCATTCTAATTCAATTAACGCAGTCTATTCCATTTCATTCAAAATATTAGAGACCGGACTACATTAAGCAATTATGAGTACAATGTTTGGCAAGCTGAATGGATTGCATTGGTCTAAATAATTAAGGGTGAATTATGCGAGTCTAAGTATGCAGGCTTGACCCGCAGGGGGACGCAGGTCAAGCCTGTCTTGTATAATGGTTAACCTTACCCACCCACCATTCTTCTTCATTTTTCCTGTTCGTTTTTCTTCTTTGCGCAAGTTATCGACATTACCATTTGCTTGGATCTTTCCTTTTTAGCTTCAAAATAGAGAATAGCTGCAGCAGAAAGTGTTATTCTTCTTTAACCTCTTCACCGCCAGCTTCAATTTCTCCTTGTAAAAAGATTCAATCTTTGCTTCAGATTTCTCCGCACATAATTTCCAGGTACGAGTTAAGACATATTGTTGATCTATGTTTCAGATTGCATTATTTTTTAATATTATTATTGTGGCTCTTCTGTTGTTGTTGTGATGGTGGTCGTGATAATGGGTTAAATATTGGCTCTTCTATTATTGTTGTTGTTGCGATAGTAGTGGTCAAAGATGCTGCATTTAAAATCAAAATTGCATTTTGTGTTATCTTCTTGTGCTGGTTTAACTTGAATGCTTCAGATAACATACTTAAGACCTGAGTTTTGCATATAAATATTATAGATTTAATTGTGAGTAACCTTCACCAAATGTGACATCATCCTGCGAACAAATTAATATGAGAGCAAATTAATAATTGAAAATTTTGATCAAGGGATTATTTAAAGTTAATCACAAAATTTATTTGATATATTTTACCATTTTTTTGGCCTTATTATCTCTGTACTTTCCCTGATTTGAAAGGCTAAAATAGCAAGCAAAATATAGTTCTAATGCACCTTCATGAAATACAATATTAGTTTGCATAGGAATACTGTAAATTTTAGTTTAATTTTCCTAGTTTTGAATCTCATAATCTGATGACAAACTTACATAGTCACCATCAACAATTACTCAAAAATCAACACATCATCCAATAAACTTTAACTGAAATAAACAATTTTTTCTTTTGTTAGGGAAAATATAACTTACTGGAATTGATTTGAATCACCTTCATGTCAACATGTGTTTTATCTTGTTAGGGTGTTTATAGTTTGTTGTCATCATGTATTTTAGCAAATTGTTGCCTACTTATAGTTTATGATTTATAATTTCTTACAATAATATAAAACAAGTGATTGTAATTTACCAATTTCTATTTGATTTCTTGAAGATGTTAAATCCTTTATTATCTTTGTTATATTCAAGTACGCTTCTCAAGCAACCTTGTGCAATTTTATTTTTAATATTTTAGTATATCTTTTATTAAAATAAAAAAGAGTTATGTTATTTTTTCCTTGTAATTAATATTTCAATACATTTGTTCTTAGATATGGAGAGGAGGAGAAAGGCTGCCTTATGTTTATATTTAATCCACATGGATATACAATTGATGTCCTTATCAATGATGATGTTTTATACTTTAATGGTGTTGATCCAAAAACACTATGAAAGAAAAATGATTTGTAATCGCATGTTTGTTAGTCATGAAACTCACTTAAATTACTTAGATAGCATAATAAGTAATAATGACATACAATACATCAATCAATTAAGAGGTGGTAGATGTACGTTTGGTTTAATAAGCAAGCTAATTTGATTAAATGGGAGGTTAAAGCATATGGATTGGTTACAGTTGAAAAGCAAGTTTGTATGTTCTTATACATTCTTGCCCATCATATGAAGAATTGCACATTTAGTAATAAATTTAACCAATCATCAGAGACTATTAGTAAATACTTTAATTTTATGTTACATAGCGTACTACGTTTACAAGATTGCCTACTAAGGATGTCAGAACCAATACCAAAATTGCACAAATGGAAGATGGAAGCATTTCAAGCTATATTTTTAAATTAATATTATTTTAGGTCTATTTTTAATAGAATTAAAATTGATAATGGTAATCTATTATTTTTTTTATAAATGTATAGAATTGCTTAGGGGCATTAGATAAAACTTATATTAAAGTGCATATACAAGAACAAGATAAGCCAAGATATAAAACAAGAAATGGCAAGGTTGCTACAAATGTTTTAGGTGTATGTTCACAAGATATAAAATTTATTTTTGTAATACTCGAATGGAAAGGTTCTGCTTCTGACTCTAAGATATTTCATGATGCATTTAGTAAATCAATTAGGTTAAAAGTCCCCATAGGTAAAAGATAATTGTACAATTATGGAAATCTAATTTTTGTTTTCAAATTAATGCTATACTAATATTCACTTAAAATGATTAGGTTATTACTATTTTATCGATGTTGGATATTTAAATTGTGAGGAATTCCTTGCATCATATGGGGGAGCCAGATATCACTTATCAGAATGGAGAGACAAGAGTACACCTCGAAATAAAGAAGGGATTTTCAATATGATACATTTGTCTGGAAGAAATGTCATCGAACAATATTTTAATTTACTTAAAATGAGATGGGCTATACTTCGAAGTCTTGCCATTTATCCAATAAAAACCCAATGTCGCATTATCATTGTATATTGTTTACTACATAATCTTATAAGGAGAGAAATGTTAGTAGATCCATCAGAGAATGATTTAATTCAAAAATCTAATATTGAAGTAGAAGATAATGATAACATAAACCCTCATGAAACTTCAGGTCAATTGATGAATCGGAGGAATGATTTATCCACTAAAATGTATAATCAGTAGCTTGAAAATTGTGGTCACTAAATTATAACAAACATGGAAGTTACTTATGTATATTTGTTTTGAATACATTTGAAATCAATTGTGTGAACCCTAAAGTTACTGTTATATTAAAATTATGTTTAGACTTTATTTTATTACTTTACAAGTTATGATATGACTTGTTATGGTATTTTATCAATATGTTATTAATATATTTAGTTGTAATTGTTTAACTACAATTTTGTAATTATAATAATGTTTTAACAGTCTAATACTTTTTTACTAAAGGATGGATGAAGGAGACATTAATCAACTCACCCAATCTAATAAGAGAAAAGGAAGTAGGCGAATATGAACTAAATAGGAAGAAGAAGCATTATTGGACATACTAGATAAAACAGGTGCAAAAGAAGGACATGCTGATAATAATACTTTCAAACTTGACATGATTTTACAAACGGAAAAGGTATTGACAGAAATGCTTCTAGGTTGTGGTTTAAAGGTTTTTTTCACACATTAACTCAAAAAGAAAATGGAATGATGTGAAAAATGTGTAAAGGTTGATAGTGAAAAAGTTTGGCAATCGTATGTTTAGGTTAATGTTTATAACTTTTTATTTGTCTCAAATAGTTAACTTCTTAATATATATTTTAACTAGTTAATATATATTTTTACTTAATTTTTATATTGTAGTCTCACAAAGAAGCAAAAATTTGGAGAAATAAACCATGCCCACTGTTTAAAAGGCTAGCCAATGTATTTAAAAAAGATCATGCAACTCGGCAAAGGGTAGAAACTCCAACTAACATGGTTAATGAAATAATCCAAATAGAAATGAAGGTTGGCAATGATGATGATATTGAGGTTGATGCAAGTATTGATTCTCCAATGTCTATTTCTCGATCCCTTAGGTCTCAAAATCCTACTTGATCCAACTCAACATTTAGTAGGAAAAGACCAAGATCTTAAGATAGATTAACTAAAAGTATCAAGGAGGTTGCTTTTATATTTCAAGAAGTATATACAGAGTCAGCAAGAAACCTCAGTAGGATTACCCAACGCTTGTTGGATCAATCCTTATATAAAAGTAATATTGTTGATCAACTTTTAGGTATGGGACTTATTGAAGAGGAAGAACTTATGGTCCTAAATCTTATATTACAAAATCCTCCCACCGTACTGAAACATTCAAGCAATTACAGGGCCAGTGAAAATTGGCATATGTGAAAATATTGTTATGACACAAGGGGGCTTGAATTTTATTTTAGAAAACAAATGTGTTTTACTGAAGAGTGGTTATAGGAATCTTTTTGTGTTATGATACATGTGATATTTTGATAATTTTTGTATTAGGATATCTTGAATTACAACTGTATTAATATTTATTTTGTTAAAGAATCTTGAATATATTTTTTGACAGGTCTATATTTAGGTTAAATTAAAAAAAAAAATTATGCTATCAAAATTTCTATAATTTAAAGTAAATAAAATTATTGTATTCATAACAAAACAATTGATTATTAAGTTCATATCAATAAAAAAAATTTGGTTCATAATTTAATTTTTGTTAGCAAAATAAACATAAATATATATAAATGCATGCGCGCGCGTGTGTATATATATATTTTTTTTATTACTTTATATTAATTACATTTTAAGTATCATTATTATTTAAAAAAAATTAATTATTAGTATAATCCCGTAATCAATGTGCTGTAAACAATCCCGTAAAACAAACTTGGGAAGCGCATCGGGTTCCCATGTTAAAAATTAGACACGGACAGGCACTGTAGACGAAAGGACTTGAGTTATAAGGTGTAAGTCTGCCACTTTAACCTGATCCTGGTCCTGGTCTGACCGGGTCGCCAAAATCGCAAATATCTCTCTCGTCTGTTTCATTAGGTATGAATTCCTTCATTCATACGATTTAATTTTTCTGGTCTCATCGAAATCAATTTTGATTTCATTCATTTTCTTTATCTTAGATTTATTGACCTATTTGCGCAGCGAAAACTAGTGATTTCTATTTGTTGTGGATGGATTGATATGCATGTAACAGGTTATTTAGGGTTCTTGATTTTTCGTTTAAATTGCTAATTTAAAGAGAGAATGGGCGTGAAGCAAGCTATAAGAAGCCAGGATGCATTTCCTCACGCAGAGGAGCATTTGTTGCAGACAACTCAATCTGGGGCATTTGGTTATATTAATCTTGTAATCATTTGATTGTGATATGAGTTTGATTCCAATTAATAGGTTGATCATAGTGGTCACTCTTTTCTTTCCCTCTAAATTTTGTGGTTCTGTCATTGGTCTCCTCGTAATGGCTTCATTATTCTTGCATGAGCTCAGATATTATATTACCACATATGCAGTTCATCAGATATGTCTTTTTCTCCTTTATGACTTGTCAATTTTGTTTATGTATATTCGAATCAACTGTGGATATGTTCCAAAAAAAATAAATATGTAACTGCAAAGCATTAAAATTTATATATAACAAGTTAAAAGTGAATTAAGAAACAGGTCCCAAAGCCATTTATGTTTCTCTAATTCTTGATAGACTCCCTAAAAGCAAATTAATTATAGGAATCCTGTAATCTTAAACTGTTAATGTAAATATTGAACCAAAGGAGAGTTTAAATCTTTTTAAAGAAGAATTATTAGAATTTCCTTGCCAAACAATCTAACTTGAGGGAGAAAAAACTTAATGATGCCAATCTAATTGATGGTCTGTTCCCATCCAAGCTAGGATTTGCTGTCTCATTCTTTGCTCTCCATAATAGATTTATTATTTTAGTGCAAGCAATAAGCTTTGATTTTGCTGCATCCTTGGAGAACTAAATCTGAAATGAAATATTCTTCTTGAATTTTGAAGTATCCTATCATATTTCTAGCTAGAGCAGGCACATGGCTGTTCTTAGAGTTTTTTGCTTCATAGATACATCCATTTGATAGCTAGATAGTATATTGAAAAATATATCATACATGCGCACGAAACTCCTAGAATTTTCAGGGAAGGATAAAAAAAATCAATAGAGCTGCATTAGGTTTTACTGAAAATCCAAGGTATGATCTCATTGCTCTGGACTTTCTTCAGATGCAAAGGATAAACCTTGACTAAACTCAAAATATAAGATGTCATTACTCTGGGCTTTCATCAGACGCAGAAGATGAAACCTGACCAACTGAAAATGTAAGTACATTTCTTTACAAAATGCCCTAGGAAGAAAGCCGCTTGGCAGGATGATTTTTAAATAGCTTCCTTCAGTCCAAAGCTTTGACATCCCATCTAAGAGAGTGACAACCGATAGGTGTGGGTTTGAGGGATTGGTGGGGATGAGGAACCTGCCATATGTGCCAATCAATGGTAATAATTTACATATAACTTCCACATAATTTACATATGTCCTTTTTTAGAGCACTGAAGAATTATATTATATTAGCATTTTATAAAAATTATATATATTGAAATAATTGAAAAAAATATATATTAGTAGAAACTGTCATTTGTGGTGCAGCACATGACCAAAAATATTCTTGAGTCAGGGAACCACAGCCTCATATTAGCCCTCATAACGAAGATAAGATTGTGAGATAATTTGGAAGGGATTACCAATAATCTCAATCATATAAGTTTCTGAGTCATAAGTAATACTCCCACTGGTTTGCATGAATATATGGGCATATAAGTAAATTGACAGTCCCAAATAAAAGTTTTTTTATGTTTCTTCTAGAGGTTAAAAAAAAGGAAAAAGAATTGAGAAAACATGTTTCTTGCAGACGTCTGTAGACTTGAAGTGTGGAGAAACTCTTCCAATTGACATAAACATGACATTTCCTTCCTTACCTTGAGATGGTTAGCATCTCTGCTTTGTTCTTTAAATTGGTGTTTGACTCATCTTTGATTTATATGTCATAATGAAATAAAATTGCTCAACTTTTTTTTTTTTTTTGCAGTGTTAAGTGTTGATGCTATTGACATGTCAGGCAAGCATGAAGTGGATCTTGATATGAACATATAGAAAGTAAGACTTTTGCCTTTCTTAATTTTATCAGCTAATCTTTACTAATTTTAATAGATCTTATGCATATTAGGTCAGTTTTGGCTTGTTCTTTTCCAAAAAAGAAGGAATATTACTAACTTTTGAAGAGAACTATCCCTTTTGTTCTTATTTGTATTGTGGGTTTTGTTGCACTTATCTCTAAAGAACTTGCGTTCTCTCCGTAAATACTGGAAAAACTTGCATTCCCTCCATAAATACCTTTGTTTTTTTTTCCTTTGCGGGGAAAAGCATGCCAATGAATTAGGTGAGTATAAAGATAGAATAAAATTTTGATTGAGTAAAATATCGAATGCACAATTGGTATTTAGCATGGTAGCCCCTAGCAGTGGGTCAAATGGTATGATTTTTAACTGAAAGGTCCAAAAGTTCAGGTCTCCCTTGGGTTCACCACACCTACCAAGCAGGTTTTCCTAACTTTTAATCGCTATTTTATCAGCAGAAATCAGTGGTTTCAAATTAGTTGTATGCACTAGTGAGGCTTGAGGATTTTAGTTTATTAGGAACAAGTATTTGGGGAAGCTGAAGCATGACCCTTTGTAGTTCATTTTTTTTTTGTTCATATTTTTGCACTTCAAGCAGTTTAAGTTGTGATTGTTTATTTTCAGGAAGTCAAATATTTAATTATCTTCTTGTTTGAATGAGTGAGAAGTCTCTCTCACATACTCACACACACACACCCAGCACACACAATCAAAGAGAGAGATTTTTGTAGAATCTTTAGTTGTTATGCTAACCAGGTTGGACTTTCTGCAACTTCGCCTGAACAGTCATGGCCATATCATTGGCACTGAATATTTGTCTGACCTCGTGGAAAAGGAACATTCCAAACACAAGCATGGTATGGGTCTTGAGGCATCATACAGTTAGTTTTTTGTTTGAAAGGAATTTATTATGCTTTTGAGATTCGCCCTTGCTGCAATATTCAGCATGCAATTTGTTTCTTCTTTTATCCAATTTATGTCTCATTATACTGGTTTCCTGAGTTCGGGCTCCACATCATTTGCTATCATTTCAATCTTTCCTTTGTATTCATATTTCCCTATGATCAGTAATACATGGACTTGAGTGTCAAATGTTTATATTGATTTCTAATGTATCCTGCCTTTCAAACTCAAGGCACTAATACAGATTTTCCAAACAAGTAGATATGGCTATCTGTTTTGATGCCTGCCTTTCTTACATGGCTGCCATGATCAGTAGAGATTGTGAAATTCATTGTGACCATAATTTTCCTAAACCAGTTGACATGTGCTAGTGACTCTTGAAACACCATTAAGGATATTGCATCTTGCTACTTATTGTTTTAGGTGAGTTTGTTACCTTGGCTTCATCTTCACATCTAAGTTTCTTGTATGCGAATAAATGAAATGCCTAATTGCACCTACACTTAGGTTCATATGACTTTGGTCTGTGCAAGTCATTGACAGAGTAAAACCTTCATATGGTGTATCTATAGAGTATAGATCCTGTCAGACCTCTTTACTTTCAAGGAATAAGCATTTCATGTCCGTGTTTTATATGGTATAAAAAAAAGCCACATGGACTCAACACCTTAGCGTGTATCCTAATTCTGAGGAGTGGACATACTTTGATTTTCAGGAACAAGCATTGATTATCTTCTCCGTTTTCATCCTATGATTCTATCTTCCCTTTACAAATTCTCTTTGATTGAATCTGTAAATAGATACAATGAAAATGAAAAAAAAAATTTCAAACTCCTGGCATTGATAGCATACTGTCAAGCAATATTACGTGCTTGTCAAATCATGGATGGGTCTAGTACTATTTTCTAAGTGGTTATTTTTAAACAATTTGTAAAAGTGAAAATTTTGATGTTTTCAAGATAGGGAAAAGCATGAAAGCAATAAAGCACATTTGGTAAAAGTAGTGTGGAAAATTAACTTTTAAAATTTTGTATTATGAATTAATATAATAGCTTATATTATTGATGTAATTAATCTTAATATTTTTTTTTTCAAGAAGATGCTGAATGTGGCTGTGTTAATTTTCTCTTTTATTGTAGAACATTAAAACGCTTCATTAAGTCATCAAAACATTTAATCAGGGCATTACATAATTATCAAACACAAAACAGTTATCAAAACACCAAAATACTCTTATTACTGGGCTCTCAGCATCATTTTTTACACCAAAATACCATTAAATATTTACTGATATGAGATAGTTTGCTGATATTTGCTTGTGATGTAAAATCTTGTGTTAGAGTTTTATTGATCGACCGAAACATGATGAAATTTGTTTCTAATATTATTTTAATTGAATGCATTTTTTTTCCTTTTTGATGTATTAACAATATTTAATTTAAAATTTCATAAAAATTAAAAGATAACAAAGCAATAGTTAATCTCTTTAAAAATTGAAGTCATCCAAATTATAGGTTTAGATACAAAAAAAAAAATGTAATCATTATAAGCTATACAAAATTAGTAAAATTTTATGAATAATAGTTTTAAGAATATTATTACACTCGTTTTCAAATTTTATGAATATCAAATTAAAAATATATTTTATCAATAAAAAGTATGAAAAATAATTACAAAAAGAAAAAGAAACCCTCCTAATAGAGACAGACATAAAATTGACTTAAAAATTAGAAATATTTAATAATTTTTATTTTTATGAAATATTATCTTTATTTTTATAAATAATATTTAAAAATCTCAAAGAAAATAACGTTTATCTTTCAGTAATTACATCTAATTTTGTTAATTATATTTTCTAAAAAAAGTCATAAGTAAGATGGTTTTATTATGTTGTCAATATAGTTGATATGATAAAATTATTTAATTAATAAAATAAAAAAAATTATTTATTAATAATAAATAAAAAAATTAAAAAAAGATCTCATAAATTGATCTCATCGTATTAATTAAATATTGACTTTTTTTATTTACTATTAATTAATGAATTTATCATTTCATTGATTGAATGATTTTACAACATTAATTATGTTAATGTAATAGGATTGTTTCACTTAAATTTTTTTTTTTAAAAAACTTGTTATACATATTTTAAATATTTTTTGTAAATAACTTAATTTTTAGGTTAATTTTTAATTATATCTTTTTTTTAAAAAAAAAAAAGTTATTGTTATTTATATTCAATTGGAGAGTCTAAGCAAATTCCGACCCTTGTATTAATTTTTCTTGACAAGTTTTTGTAAAATCAATTTGAAATTTTACATAAATTCTCCCGACAAATATTTTTAAAATTAATGTAAAAATTTTAAATAAAATTTCAACTATTATATTTATTTAAACAAAATTTGTCTTAAAAGTAAAGAGTTTAAATAAAATTTTTATTCTTATATTAATTTCTCTTTTCAAAAATTCAAACTCTTTTGATTAAATTTTTCAACAAAAATAGTTATAATGAATTTACGTAAAATTTCAACTTTTATACTCATTTCTCTCAGTAACATATTTGGTGAATAAAAAAAATTTATATAAAATTATTAACTCTTACATTGATTTTTTTTAACAAAAATTATTTTAAATAACGAGAGTTTAAGTAAAATTTTAATTTTTTTACTTTTTTTTGACAAAATTTATTACGAGAGTAATGAATGAATAATTTATCCAAATAATTTTTTTTTTATTTTTTTCTGCATAAATAAGAGTACTTTTTGTACATGATTAAAATGACTCAAAAGAAATAAGGCTATTTTGAAAAAACGACTTTTGGTATATTTTCCTATTCTATGGCCTAACTTGCATAAATATGGAAGTCAAAAGGTCCATGGAAATGATTCGACATTCAAACGCATTGTATTGTATTGTATTGTAGGACATAAAACCGCAGAGAAAGAGCGACTAGTTTCTTTCATTAATGTATTCCTTTGTGCAGGCAAAGGCCAAAGCTTTACTTCTTGTTTTGCCAGGATCAAGATTGAAAATGGCATGCAGCAGTAAAAATGCATATGATTCTTCCTATGGTAAAGGTTCACTGGTAAAAGTAGCAGTGATGCAGACGATTTTCGTGGTGTATGGTATGAGGCCAAAGTTTTGAGAAGAAAAGGTAAAAAGGCTTACTTGATAGAGTACCTGACCTTACTTTCTGAAGATGGTTCCAAACCATTAGCAGAGAAGGTTGATTCTGTTTTTGTGAGGCCTTTACCTCCTCCAGAGAATGATGTTCATGTCTTTGAAGTGAACGACGTTGTTGATGCATTTTGCCTTGATGGTTGGTGGGTAGGAGTGGTTTTCAAAGTGTTGGATTTGGAGTTGGAGTCAAATAGGAGTTACTTGATTTTGTTTGATGATCCGCCTGATTTGCTTGAGTTGAAGCGCTCGGATTTGAGGGCTCATTGGGATTGGCTTGATGGCCAATGGATTCGACCCAAAAAGAAGGTCCTTTTCTTTATTAACTCCTAACTTTGCATGTTTGGTCACAGTTTAATCTTGTTATGCATTGTTTATTGTTCTTATTCTGTTTATTTTAATATCCTGTAGTAAATTCTCGATGGGTTCGATACAATCAGATTGACTTCTAACTTCTGCATGTTTGGTCATAGTTTGATGTTTTACGCTACGTCTGTTTCTTTAGTGTCCTGTCCTAAATTCTCTATGTTTTGTCTAAAAGCATGTTATTTATACTTGGTAGTTACATCTATATTGGTTGAGAAAGCTACCCATGACGCCTTCCTTTGCTTCTATTTCAGCAAGTTTTGAATGGTGTGGAACGCAAAACACTGTTATTTTGTTTCCAAGGCTGCGCTGGAAAACCTGGAGAAGCTATGGCATTTGAAAACTCTTGTGGTGTGGAAGAAAATGCTTTAGAGATGGCAAGTTGTTCAACAAAAGGTCAGATGGAGCAGTCAACTCAGAGCAGTGAAAACTCAGCTTTGTATGCGTTGACCTCAGCTGGGATGGAAACGGAGCAGGCCAGCGCTGCAGTTGATGCTACATTAATTTCTCACCCTTTCAAGAAGTTAAAAAAAGGAAATGGAGACGGAGCATTATTTCTCAAAGCATGTCAGCTACGATCAATGCCTAGTGAATTAGCAATTTCTAGTTGTGCTACCTCTTCCCTAAAAAAGCCTAAATGCTCAAAACAACAGGTAGCCTTCAGTCAGCCTTCTGCCAAAACCAGTAGTGCTTTGGTGGGGAAAAAAAAAACGCAAGCCAAATTTCCTTTTGTTCCTTCATTGACACGTGTCTATCCTATACTAGTAAATATAATTTAAAAGATGGTAAACTTACTTCCAGTTTATCATGTCAATATCTTTCACAAAATTTAGAGTAATTTGAACTGTTAACCACCTAATCAGTGTCTCTATCTAGTGTCCTGGAAGAACCATAGCACTTATATTTTCTATTCTTGCATGCCATTGCAAATGATTCCATTGAGTCAAATTGTAGATATCCTGTGATGTATCGTCATTATAAACTCAAGATTTCTTACAATTAATATGTGCATAAACTTCTTGCCACCAACATATTATCCAGTTTTGTCAGTTCGACTTCCTAACTATAGAATTTAGCTAAATGCAGATTTGGTTAAAGATGCGGGGCATTCTGTATGGGTACTTACCTTAAGTTCCTTTTGTCCTTAACTCGATATTATCATTGATTATGTCTATTCTTTCCTTCGAATCAGGTAGCACAGCAGAAAGAAGTGAGAACTGTCAGCCTGAAGAAGAGAAAAATAGGAACGCCACCAAAATCCTCAGTTAAAGGTATGAAGCTCGGATGAATGGTGATGAATAATTTGACGCTACAATTTTTGGCTTAAGATTATAATTTTAATTCCCAAAAGTGATATGATTATAGTTAAGATCTGGGATACAGCTGCAGTTGCTGTTGATAAAATGGTTGTAGAAGATCGTCAATTTATTGATGTTCAATTGCTTAACAATGCTGAAGACTTGACAGATGCAGCTTATGAGGGCCTATCAAACCAATAATGTATACTATCTTTCTAGTGAGGACTGGAGCAAAAGAACTGAGCATATATAATCATAATGCAATTATCACTGGGGGAAAAGAAAACTGATTGGCAATCAACTTAAACAACATGTTCTGTAAGATTTTACAAAATGCTGATATTATTGGTTGAATCATGTGCTGAAAGTTTTAGTGTCAGACATGAGGTATTATTCAATTCTGGTCTTAGACAATTGTTCACATTCTATGGGAAAAAATGTTTTTCCTTTATGATTGTTTGAGCTATATAATTCTGGAATACACAATTCTATCCATGTCAGCAACTTTAATCAACTTAATGAAGTTCATTTTTCATTCTAATGTTTCCTTGAAAAGGTTACCATTCAATTTTTTGAGAAATAACTACAATTGTAATGCAAATTGCTTGTTATTAGATAAAAAGCTATGCCACCTCCGTTCTCATTAAATAAAAGAATGGTGAGAAGTTGCATATAGCTTGAGATTGATTACTAGAACAGGAAGTATGACATAGGTTCTAATGTTGGACACCACAAATATTTTGCATATGAAGTTGCAAAACAAGCATTCCATTTTTCCCTTTGGGCTGGGAATCATTCCATAGAAATAAACAAGAAAGAGTTGGACTGTGCATTTTGTCCTTTTTATTTGTCGTGTAATATTTATTCCTTTGTTTGGACCGAATTTTCTGGATCTTAAACTTTTCATGGCATTTTCCAGGTTCTGGAAATATATCTATGGAGACAGTAGCAGAGCTTTCTGACAGAGGTTGCAATACCAGACAAGCTGAGATGTCCATGGTTGAAACACTTCCTAGCATGGCTCACATTGAAAAATCTATATCAATGTAGTTTGATGGGTTGTGCCTTCCACCTGTTGTGGTTGACTCAAGTAAGCAGATGTAAATTAGAGTACTTGCACATATCGTAACTGTCTTGATTATTTGTCTTTTCCTTTCCAGGATTGATTAATAGTGGTACTGCCAACCAGCAGAATGAGGCTAATGGAAGACTTATCGAATTTTCAGAGCAGTGTGATGTAAAGGAATCAACAAGTAACATGACTCTAAAAGCGAATTTTAGCTTGCCTTTTGTGAAGCATTCGTCAAGACTGAAAGTCATTGAATCGATGGAAGTATTTAAAAAAATGCCGCAAAAGTCTCATTTCCATCGTTTAGACAAAAGAAAATAATTGTATCTTGAAGGATTAGCAATTGGTTATATGATATCTTTTGCCAATGTGGTGGAGCAGACATCTAAATTACAAGTCAGTGATCTAAAAAGCATGTATAATAGCATATCTGAAGCTCTTCTTGACCTAGAGTCACATGGCTTTAATGTTAACACTATGTGCAGTCGGCTTAATGAGTTGCAATCAATCAAAGAAAGGCAGAAACAGTTTCTTAAACAGTTGAAAGACTGCAAAAGTCAACTCCTGGAGCAGACTAATGAGCATATAAAAACTGTGCTACAGTTAGATGATGTTGTTAAAGAGATAAAGATGTTGCAAGAAAGGAAAGTAAAGCTGGTGTGGGTGAAGGAGAAAAATGAATTGGAGATTGCTGTATTGAAATCAAAAGTTAATGTTATTAATGAAGACATTGAGAACGCTGAGCTTGATTTTGAAAGTTGGCAATTTCTCCTTGGTGACTGATTGATGTATGTTGTGCACTCTGATGGATTCTGCTGTACGTCATGACTGATTATAGAAGAAGATTAACCAGAGAAGTTTCGTAGTTGGCTTGTAATTGGCTCAGTATGAGGCATTTTGATGCAACCATTATCTTTTGTTTATGCTATTACTGTAATTGCATGGTAATATCAATAGTGTGGTATATAGTCCTTAAAAAAAGTGGTGTTTCTCCCGGTAATTGCCCTTTTATCCTGTGTTGTGCTTTTGATTAGGTAGATTTAAGTCCATAATAAAAATAAGTATTTATCAAATATTTAAAATATTATATTTTTAAAATTAAGTAAAAATATAATATTTAAAATATTATATCAATCGGCATCACTTTCTTGTTTATTGTATCTTACTTGGGCAATTCCTTACTTTTATGCGAATTATCAGTAACTTGGACATTCAATTCTTCTCCTGTTACTTTGTTTTTGAATACAAAGCTTCATTCTTCATCTCGGGAGATCTTACTCATGTCTATCTTCATTATATATCCTTTTACATTATCGTAATAAAGAATAGAATGGATATATCCTTGGGTATCACGACCTCGTCAAATAAACCGGGACACTATCTATGCTTGCTTCCGGGAATAGACGGGCGAGAGATGGACGAAAGCCCTTGGAAGTTGAACTGGTATTTGTACAAGTAGCTAATATTTGTAAAATTTGAATAACTTTTCAATAGTCTTACTTCATCTAAATTATGGGTCGATTTATAATGCACTCCTTGTGTCGAGACAACTTACCAAATTTTTGTTATATATTTCAAAAATTTATACCTTTACTTTTTAAAAAATAATAATAATAAATTGTACAAATCTAACCATTATATTCTAACATTTCTCTTAAATCTGGGTATATTTGTTGCACTTTTTACGCGTGGTGTTGACACAACAAGGGGCCCTTGGGGCCATAGTGTAGTCCAACCTGATAAACTCAATATTTACGTACATTTGTTAAAATCATGTTACTTCAATAATTTCAATGTTCACGGAAAAAAAAATACATATTTTAATTTAATAAAATCACAACATAATACCAACAATTTCACTTGACTTGAGATTCTACAACAAAAATAATGAAAGATTATTTTACATATGCCAAATAGAAAGTCGTTGTTCTTTATTCTTTCTCGACTGTTCAAAACAATAAAATAAAAAAAGAAGAATGATTTATTAGTGTTTTTTCTTAAGATAATTTAATGCAGTAAGTGGTGAGAATCATTTTTCAAATTTATTTAATAGTGTTTTATATATATATATATATATATATATATATATATATATATATCTATTTATAAAAGTTGGTTTTGAAGTCTCGTTCTAAAAAGGCTTCAATTCAATAGCACTATATATATATATATATATATATATATATATATATATATCTCTATTTATAAAAGTTGGTTTTGAAGTCTCGCTCTAAAAAGGCTTCAATTCAATAGCACTCCGTAGGACTAACCCTTCGAAATGTATTTAATTTGCACCTTTACAATCAGACAATCACCGGCTCGTCCTCCGCTGAAGGAGGGTCTCAAGGTTTGTGCTTTCAATAACCGTGTTCACATCTTTATAACAAAAGTATAAGCACTGTTATAAGTCTTTGGAGTATCCTGACGGAAATTTAATTTAGGAGGAAAAGAGTGACTACTACATAATATATTATTATACATGTGGCCTCGCCCTCTTCTTAAATATGAATATAAGAAATAAAAAATATTAAAGCTAAGCAACATTATAAAAACAAAATAACTTGGTAGTAACCAGGTACAAAAAAACCTAAGCACAGTATTCTCCTTCAAAATGGTTCATAATTTTGCCTATATCTGTCAATCATTCGCTGTAATTCCAATCCAAGATAGACCAAGTAGCCCGGCACAAAAAGTTCATTAGGGTGTCATGCATCATGTCGGTAAGCCATGCAAATGGGCGGAAGACTGCCCCCTTAACACACTTCTCAACCTGCAAATGAATTACAATCAGAAAATCGGGGTCATAGGTTATATCATTAAGACCACGGACACATTGTTTCTGTAAGTAGAACTTTGTAATCAGCATAAACATGGCTGGGAACAAATTCATAAAAGTTTATGCTAGTTCTTGTGTTAATTATTATCCCTGTTTGCAAATAACAGAACTCTCTCCAATTTGAAAGCCTAAGTTTTCACACATCTCTAGAAAAACACTGATGAAGCAGCTAAAGAATATCACCAAACAATATGCATACAATCAACGTCCAAGAATATTTAGATGTAGGCTTACCTTCAGCAAATTAGAATAGTCTTCTTCCAGTCTTCTGATTATCATCAGTACTGTTGTTTCCAGAGCTGCCAAAGAAATCAGAGAAACCACCACTGGTTCTGCTTGAGCGATTATCACCAAGGTCCCCAAATCTACTAGTAGATCGATTTGCATTAGAACCAAAACTACCAGAACTAGGTCCACCAAATCCACCAACTTGACCAGAATACGAACTGTTATAGCCATTAGCACGGCCGAACCCAGGACTTCTGTGCCCACCAGAACGGCCAAATCCAAAGTCCTCCCGACTGGAGCGACCAAAACCAGTATTACCAGATCGACGCTCTCTCATACCTCCATAGGTTCCATACCGGCCACCCATGTCATTGAGCATGTCTCCACCTCCCTCAACAACAATCCTTGGAAGCTGTAAAATTAACAAGTAATCATCAGACAATAAGCCTGTTTTCATTGTCACCCTTTCTAGCACAAGTACTGCCACATTGTAGGTTCTCTCTATATCTCATTAATTTATAGAAAAAAGAAAAGGATGTGTGTTAAAGAAGACAGTGAGGATGCATGCATGCGCATGTGAAAGAGAAACCTGTAATAGACTTAAATTATATAGAGAAAACTACAAGAAAGCTGGAGTGATTTCATTCAATAGAAGTAGAGGGATGGACAATCAAATGAATAAACAGATAAAGGTATGCTGTACACATTACAGTTGTGATTGTCTACAATCATGCATTTAATTGAATGTTTATGCAAATGTAAACCAGCAAGCAAGGAAACTGTACCTTCAGCGAGACCTGCTCATTTTGTTCAATTCAGCCTAAAATTATATCAATCCTAGTATCCTAGCTATGATACTTTTGACTCCACATTATATTTCTCACATGCACATCCCTCAGCAAGACAAGGATTTGGTAACATTTGTCTATTGAAATATCAATCAGATGTTAAATGAAATTACAGCTACTATAGAAGAATCATCAATATTTATGAATGTCATACGTACATATTCATTCAAGGACATAAAAAATTCCAAATAGAAGTTTGAATCCTACTCAAAGCCTTCTTGGCGAGGATCCCATTCCAGGCTTAGAAACTCAAATACATCAAATCAATGTCCAATGATAGAATTAAAATTTGCTTAAAATATAAATGGAACTCACATAGACAAACAGTTATGCACAAGAAAATGAAAAGAGAAGTAACCTCAGTAAATCTGCAACCAACATCTCGCTCAATACCCCGGACAGCCCTGCTCTGGTCTTGTGTGTAGATGAGAATTGCACTTCCTTTCTTCCCAGCACGACCAGTTCGACCCGTCCGATGAACAAAAGTCTCTGAAGTGTTTGGAAGCTCGTAATGAATAACCTAATATGAGGGGAACAGAAGAAAATTCAGATTGCACACTTAAGAATGCCTAGAGAAAACAAACAATAAGGATTGGCCAATGATTAAGCATCAAAAGCTTCAACAAATATAAAATATTCTGGACAGGAAATAAGACTTATTGGGCTGCTTTACTCTAACATCCCATCTGATCTACATTTACTAGTGAAACTGAGCTGCAGAAATATCTCTAACTTAAAAAAGTTAGTCATGGACAAGGTAAATGGGAAATCTACACATCCATCACGAGTAACAGTCCTGAGCATATGATCATTGGCTATTGATATTGATAATAAAGGAAAAAAGAAAAAGAGTACACGACATACATACATCTAAAATATATATGAAGCATTTAGTACCTCCTCCCTGTATAGCTTCAGTAATAATGTATGTGAGCCCAAAAATTTTATGTATAATGTGTGTGCGTGTGTATCATCATATATCCACTTCTCATCAAGGACACCAATAAAGAAAAAAAAAAAAGTTGAAAAAAGGACTGATTCTTCAGGTGTATGAATAATAGAGGGCATATAAAACGATAAAATTCATTTATATTACATCCAATATTGAAAAAAATGTAATAGCAACCAAGGAGCAAAATGATTATAACAAAAACAGTTCAGATAGAATTATAATTAAAACTGACCAGATCCACATTAGGTACATCAAGACCACGAGCAGCAACATCAGTGGCAACCAGTATATTGAAATGGCCATCTCGGAAGCCTGAAAGGGTCCTTTCTCTCTGGCTCTGTGAAATATCCCCATGCAAAGCCTCACATCTAAAGTTTCTTGCCATAGCACCAGCCAAACGGTCAGCATCACGTTTTGTTTGAGTGAAAACAATGCATTTTCCTCCTTTTGCATGTTCCTAAGACACAAATATTGATATTGAGAAAGAGAAAAAGGTTTATAAAGATAAAGCAAGAACAATCATAAACTTTCTCTAGCATTTGTCTAAAAGATAAGAAAACGGAATATTCACAAACAACCAACGAGATAACTACATTTAGTAACAGAAACAAGAGTGAGAAAAATAAAGTTCTGGATTCATACTGTTATCAGAGGACCAATAACTGATGGTTTTGACCACATGTCTGTTGTAATGGAAAAGAGTGAAATTCCATCAGCTAGCTTTTGATCAGAATCTCCTACCTGCAATAAACATAAGAAAAATAGAGGATCACAACCACATTGATCGAATGGCTTAATACTATCCATCAGAACACATTCTAGTGTCGTCTTCACCCATTTTTGCAACATATGTCTACAAACACAATGGGATATAAAGATTCAATGAGTTTGACAAGAAAATAATGATATATGTGAATAACCATTTCATAAAAATGCAGCAACAAATGGTAATTCACAGTCCGTATTCCGCTGAGTAGGATTCGACAATGGATTTGAGTCAATGATTGGAAAACATCCTTTTCTTGATCTTGATTCGCGTAGAAAGGTCAGGAACGATGGTCCTACTTGAACCGGAAAGACCCAAATTCACACCACACCGGTGTCATAGAATTACTTAGTTTAGACACCATATGATTAGGTATCATATGAGCAGGCCCGACAAAAACCTTGTATAGCTTCTTCTATTTCTCAATAAAGAGAAATATGACCAACAGTGGTTCAAATGTATATAGAAAGCATTTCTTTTTTATGGACATTATCTAATAATACGAAGTGTTTAGCTTCTTCTATTTCTCAATAAAGAGAAATATGACCAACAGTGGTTCAAATGTATATAGAAAGCATTTCTTTTTTTACACTTCGTACTAGTAGATAATGTCCATAAATCTCATGATAGGTACCCAAACATTCATAGTGAACTTCAATGGGAGCTTCCCTTGAAGCAATAACGCATTGATCTAATCGCCACCGGAGCCACAAAGGGCTAAATCTATTAGTTTCCTCATTATTTGTAACAGTTCTTTACTTGGGCGGTTGGAATCTTTACATTCCATATATATTTGTTCCTGTGCTATTTGCAATAAAGATGAAAGAATTGACGATAATAGCTATAAGTATACGAAAGACCCCTTTTTTTGCACAACACAGCGATATTTATCTAAATAGAAATGGTTTTGAAATACAAATGATTTGAATGAAATCATAAGAATATGGATGCTTTTCTAAGCCAACAAAGCCATAAGCTAAGCAGGAATTTAATGAACTCGGAAGATAATTCCTCATACTTACAAGATCAATAGTTAAAGGATTTTTGAGGTACTTATGTGTGAGGTTTCTAATCCAAGGCGGCATAGTTGCAGAGAACATCATACTCTGTCGATTTTGTGGCAACTTGTCCAAGATAATTTCAACGTCTTCAGCAAAGCCTACACTGAGCATCTGATCAGCTTCATCAAGAACCACAAACTGTACCTCCGATAAATTGAGAGAACCACGCTTCATCAGATCAATAATGCGACCGGGCGTCCCAACACATACATCAACACCATAGTCAAGAATCCTCATTTGACGGGAAATGGGTGTACCCCCATAAACACAAATGGTATCCAAGGTGGGTGCAGACTCGTGGAATTCCTTCTCAACTTGCTTTGCAAGTTCTCTTGTTGGAGCCATGACCAAGCACAGAGGATACCTCCCTCGTCTAAATAGCATAATAAAGCATTAGATACTATAATCTTTAAAGAAAAACAAATCATAAATATCGTGCCAGAACCAGTAATTTGAAAAATATCAATAATATCCCTCAATTCCAGTCCAGAAGAGGCAATCAAAACAAATCTATACAGTTCATGAGAGATTTCTAACAAAATAGATATATCAATTAAACACAACAATAATAGAATGAAGTCAAAAATTCAACAAAGTAAAAACATCAATGAAAGTGTACAAACCCATGTTTAGCATTGAATTGGATGATTTTATCAAGAATTGGAATCCCAAAAGCAAGAGTTTTTCCCGTTCCAGTTCTGGCTCGACCAATCATATCACGACCTTGCATAGCCGGTTCCAAAACAGCCCTTTGTATAGGAAAAAGCTTTGAAATTCCCCTCTTAGCCAAAGCAGATACAATATCCTGAGAAATCCCAAGCTTCGAAATCTCAAGTCCTTCATCTTTACCATCATCGTAGGCAGCATAAGCATCTACAGCCGACTGCGCTTGCCAACACATAGAAGTCTTAAAATCCAACGTCCCAGATTTCACATGGAACTCCCTACCCCTCAAAAATCTCGTCTTTACTATCTCATCGTGTTCTGGAACAACAGCGGCGCCTGATTTCGGCTTTAAGTGGTTGTGTAAGATGCTTTCGACGGAGCTCAAGGCAGCGGTATGAGCCCGCTTTGACGATAACCTTCTGAGAATTATGCTCATCATAATTTTCTTTTCTCTCTTTGAATTTGGGAAATGAAAGGACGAAGGGTTTAGGGTTTAAGAAGTTGTTTTGGGAGCGACGCGAAGATTGCTCTCTAACCAGGGTTTATAATTTTGTGGGGGTTGTTGATGTTTATGGCAATTATCACCAGTACTCGTAATTATGTTTGTTATGGTATAGGCGTGATCAACTTTTATATGCACCGTGGGATTGGCATACCAAATTTTCTGCTACTTTAAATTAAATTCAAACCCATGTTCCAAGATGATTTGGATTTATCCGTCTATAATCATATTACACAAAATACAAATTAAATTTTTGTTTTGAGTAACACCAATATTAACTAAACCTCTAACATTGATTTTTATTTAAGAAAAATATTATTTTTGACGGAATTATTGAAATGAGCGGAGAGTTCTTATCTTTATTTAAAGTTGGAAATATATTTTATTTACAATTTCTAATTTTGTCCCACTAATTAAAATGATATTTAAAAAAATAAAACATAACAAAAATTTTAATACAAAATAAGTAAGTTGTTAAAAAAAATAAATAAAATCACCCCCTATCATAGAGAAATTTAATTAAAATACATACCAGAGTCTTATTTCAAAAAAATAATATGATATTATTATATTTATTTTTACAAATAAAATATATATAGCAATTTATATCCTCTAATATTAATATAATAAAAGAAATTAATAATCATTAGGTGAATAATAATTTAATTATTAAAATATTGAGTTAAAGGGAGTTATTACATAAAAGAAAGATTCAAGACAGACGGAAGGATGGAGAAAATCTCAAGCAAACTTCGATTTTACACTTATAGATTGGCGTTGAAATAGCAATATGCATGTTTAGAATGGTATCACATAATTACAAGCAGATTCTCTCTCTTGGAACACAACACAACCAACTAGCAAGAACGTGTTTAAAGTGAGGCATGAAGTTTTGGTGTGGAGGACATGAAATTGAGGATCTTTACGAGGGATGCCATGGAGTTCAAGATCACCTTCAGCACTTCTTGTGAACAACCCGGTTTCACTGTCTTCTTCACCTGAGACAAGACACGAGAGACAAGAAATTGCTGACACTGCAAACTGTAAGCATTAGAAGGTATACACCCAAAACTAGGCTAAGAACAGTTTAAACCCGTTCCCTTTTACAGTTCGTCCAGATGCATTTCAAAACAAAGGAATAGTACATTTAATTTCTTTCACCTGTCTCTGAAGTTTGAGTGTTTCTGCTCAGTCCAATATCAGTAAAGCAGAACCCACAGGTGAAGTACTTCTTGTGACTTATGTGCATAACATTTAAGCTTACAGTTGAATCAAGTACTCAGACTCAACTACAGAAATGCTTAATCCTAATTCAACAGGGAAAGCTTCTCGAAACCTCTCTATCTTCTCATTCCAGTCTAAAAGCTAAATCTTCATATCAAAAGTCATTTCTGTTTTAACTATGGTTTTACCATGCTATCAGTTAAGTACTCATCAAGTATTAAACAAATATTAAGAAATTGCAAACATGGAAAAAATTTGCAACTACAGAACATAAACCATAACCCAAAAAGTGGTAAAAAAAAAAAAGGGAAAGAGAGAAAATTGAAAAACAAAAATTAAAAGAAAATAAAGACAGTTGAAAAGCTTATACCATGTCAAGGTAATCATGCACCTCCTCCAACATCCTTACACACTCATCATCTTCCGTGCACAGACTAGCAGACTTCACATTATCACTTGGCCCCTCAAACTGAGGTACTTCTTGATTTTGACAGAGGTCATCCATTGAAAGTCTTTTAGCATCTAATTCATTTCTCAGCTATACATACAAAGAACAGAACATCATAAGCCGGAAGTAAACATATTGCATACATCATTCACAGCGGCAGGCTTCGGTTTTACTGGCTATAACTTCATAACATCAAATAACACTGGTTTTCAAACAGGGAGCAGATATATACCCGGGAGATGGAAATCGACAATTTTATTGCAAAAAAGCTACCACTTCAACAATTCATAACAAAATAAATCAGCATCAAAAGGGAATTCAATATATAAGGTCATAGAATAAAAGAAAAATTAATGATTGAGCCACACATTTAGTAACGAACGTAACTACTTTTTAGGTATAAAATGTGTTTAAATCCAAGACTCTTTTGGAAAAATTTCCTTCCATCCAATTGAGAATTATTCAAAACCCAATTGAACTTATAGATCAAAAATATCAACCGTACTTAATAAAACAAAATTTCAAATCAAAACGACAATTGTCTCTATCCTCATCCATTTACGAAACAAATGAGTATATGAAGAGGAAAATGGAAAGATCAGCGCCTAGTATAGACAGTTATTCATGTAATAGAAAGATAAATCATAAATTTAACTGCTCTTACCGTAAGCATCAATGGAGACTCAGAATGACCACTGCCTTATCACAGTCTTCACACTGTCTTTTCTGTGTCAACAGAAAACAGAAGGTAAGAAAAATAGTCGGTATACAAGGGACCCATAAAATTTGGTATATTCTCAAAATGGCCCCATTGATATTCTAAATAATCAATTTCCCCTTTACTTGGCTAAAGTAGTTTGAATAGAGGGTTTTTGTACTACACTCGAGAACGTTACGGGCGCTTATGGTTAATTTACAAAGCTGGTTGATCTGTGTGTTTCGGGCCGGGCCACGGTGCTCCATTTAGATTTCGCGCGTTAGGAAAGTGCTCTCGAAACCCTACTACAGTACAAGTTGAAGGCCAAGGCGAATCGAGTTGAACAATGGAAGGAAAAATTCTAAAATAACCATATTTTAACTTTCATTTATATTTATAATCAACCTTAAAAAATTTCTATCAAAATAATTCACTTAAACTATTTTATCCTCACAATTAAATTATATTAACAAGTTTACCTTCCAAATTAACTTTTTCACCTTCCACCTCTCTTCACCATTTTTCATCTTCTTCACCTTTTCCACTCTTTTCTTTACCTTCGTCTCCGAAAACATATGCATACGGATTAATAAATTTTCACAACAACAAAAACAAAAAGAGATTAGTTTTACTTACATTGTTAATTTTTATTTTATTGATGAGTTTAAAAATATTTTTTAAGTGTTAATTTTTTTAATTAGTTAATAATAAATATGAGTATGATAATTATGAAAATTAATAGTTAAAATATATAGATATTATAAAACATATGTGTAAGTAGTTAAAAAATTAAAAAATGAGAAGATTTTAAGTGTAAAAAATGACTAAAAATAAAGAAATTAAAGGAG
>CP135545.1:7477492-7586652 GCA_032402905.1 Khaya senegalensis | reverse complement strand
TATAATATTAAAATAAAAAAAATACAATACTCTGAGTTAGCCAATCCAAAGCGCTAAGGGTTGGCTAACGCAAGACAAAAACAGTGCCTTAGGTTTGAAAGCAAAATTGTCTTGAATGATTATTTTGATCAAAATATATTAAAGTTGATTAAAAATATTAAATATAATTAAAATAAGATTATTTTGAAAAATCTTATTTTAACTAATCTTTTTTCTTTTTTATTTTTTTAACTTTTTATTTCATTATAAATTTATACTAAAGCAGATCTTTTGATTTTTGTGGTGCTACTATGACTTTCAGATGGGGCAATACTTCCATGATTTTGAAGATGAAGCGAGATAGGAAAGCAATGCTTAACTTGCTTGCAACTTCTATTGCTATTGATTAAACAAACAAACACCTACAATAAAGTTAAAAACCAGGAGCTATTGAATTCCATGGTATATTTGATTGCTGCACTTAATCTGTAGGAAAATGGACTATTTCTTGTCACACATGACTTTAATTTTTTAATGTACCATTACCTGAATTGTTGAAGTCATTCCCCTTTCTCTCCAGGCTGAATATTGGAAGCAATATGTGGAGGCAGACATGGCTGTAAACAATGATGATGCTACAAAGCAGTTATTTAGCAGATGTTTGTTGAATTGCCTTCAAGTTCTTTTTTGGTAATTCTTTTCTTTTATATTATTTCGGCACCATTCAAACAAATATTTGTTATTGATTTCATTCTAAACCTCATCTAGTTCAATTCTCAATTCTATTTATTTGAGTAATTTAATTTTGTTTGTTTCAGTTTTTATGTCATGAGTGTAGTTATCTTTGTTTTTATATTCTGTGGCTTCTGCTGCAAACAGTTTTATTTTAACTTCTGCCTTTTTTTTTTTTATCATGTTGCTTCTGTGGAGCTTTATAGGAGATGCTATATTTGATTCATCAGGATAATAAATGAGAAAAAGTGTGTGTTGGGTCATGAAGAAACTAGAAAAGCTTTTGATTTTATGCTCAGCCATGTTGGTGTGTTTTTTCCTTCTGACTTTTAGGTTTGTTATTATAGTACTTCATTCCAACCTGTTATCCATTATTTCTTTCTAGCAATTGCAGGAAATTTATCCCCGGTGATATTATGAGTCTTCAGTTGTAAGATGTCCCTTGCAATGAGGGTTTAAGAAATCTGTAAATTGAAGGGAGAATTTGGTATCAAATGGAGAGAGAAGTTGCATTTAGAATGTGTTCAAACTGGGATGCATCAAAAAGTTTCAAAAGGAAAAAAAAATGATAAATATCTTTATCAAAAATGTTGATATATCAGTTGGTTAGCTGAACTTCTTGTTCCAGAAGTTGGCTCTCTTTCTGAAATATGTTGTTTAAAATGAAGCAGGAGTTTTGCAGTTTATGGTTAACCCTGTTTCTGTTTACAACATGTTTACAATGTTATGGATATTTAAAAGAACAGAAGGTTAGAAAAGTTAGCCTCATAATAAAAAAGTCTCAGCCCTGATAACAATTTACCGAAATTCTTTTGAAAGTCCTTTCTATACCTTTGATGTGCTTATTTCTGATGCATGCGCCACCAGGATCGACATGGCAGCTGGACCAATATGGTTGGAATACATCACCTTTTTACAGACATTGCCAGTTTGTTGAATACTTTACCCTTTTTCTCTTCAGTTTTTGGTTTTAAACTAGTATCCTGAGAGCAAAAGCTGAGATGCCCAGCAATTTCCTTGGAGGAGAATCTCAAATCTTTTGCCAAAGGAAGTGAGTTTAAGCCATAATTGTTCCAAGTCTAGATGGTCTTGCAGGCTCAAAGTGCACAGGAAGAGTCACAACGGATGACCGCTATGTGGAAAACATATCAAAAAGCTGGCATCCCTCCCAACCATCATGTTGAGCAACTCTGGAAGGACTATGTGTTTGTGAATGTGGATATCTCTTATGTGCATGAATGAGCATGGTCACCAAATTACAAGCCTTTAGGGTATTCTGTTAGCTCCCAACTGGTAGTGTTGCTACTGGATTGTAGGGGTGACAAACTTTATCTGGTTTGTGTTTGTGAGTGGGTGTGTTGGTTTTATGACTATAATAAATATAGGATTGGTAATATGATGATATTTGCTGGCAGGCTAAAAGGCTTTTGTCTGAATATCAGCCAAAATACAACAGTGCCAGGGCCGTGTATAGGGAACGGAAGAAATATGTTGATGAAATTGATTGGAATATGCTTACAGTACCACCAACCGGATCTTACAAGTCAATTTTCTGCTTTTAATGCTTTTAGCAATTATTGGCCTGGAGATGCATAGAACATGAGTGAGCTTTTATTATCTAAACATGATATTCAATTGAATACTTGAAGAGTGAGCGTTCATTTCTTCATACATAGTGAGTTAGGAATAAGAGTTTGTTCCTAGTCAAACTTGACCATCTAAGTTTTATTTTTTGGTAGAATGTTTTATTCCACTTTTATTTATTTATTTTTTCCACTCACAGGAAGAACAACAGTAGATGGCATGGAAGAGGTTTTTTGCCTTTGAAAAGTAAGAAGTATGACCAACTTTATTCTAATAGTTTCATGATAGTGAATATTGTTGTTTTATTTTTATCATTGTCTTGTATGCATGTATGATATTTATATATCAATTCAAGCTTGTTGGATGTTATAGCACTGACCGTAATTCTTAGAATTTGACTTTCTATTAAACAAATATAATCTTATGTTTCAGGGGAACCCTCAAAGGATAGATGCCGCAATATCCAACAAGCGGATTATATTCACCTACTAGCAGGTATAAGAAACATCCATTCAGCAATGCCTTAAATTTTAAAAGTAATTTAACTCTTGAGAGTTCCTGTTAGTCCATGAAGAACGTCATTATATGGAAATAAACCTAAATGCTTTTGAGTAGCTAAATTGCAATAATCTGTGAAGTACGTCCTACTATAGTAACCTAATGGTCGGTCATACTAATTGGATGTGTATGAACCCGAAAATGTTTACGGCTGCAACAGTACCTGGTACATGAGGGTTTTGATTGAGATTGGTAAGGTAGTTAAAACCAATCGCTGAACAGGTAGCAGTACAAGGGGGATTTCGTAGAATTTTCTCTCTTTAGATGCACTTTCTTTTTGAACAACTTAACTTCACAATTTTGTGTTTCTTTCTTATTTCATTTTGTTAAGAATTGGTTACTGCATTGTACTGGTGTTCAGTGTCTGATGTATTTATACCATTACCCGGATATATGGTATGACTATGCTACTTGGCATGCAAAAAGTGGATCCATAGATGCTGCAATCAAAGTATTTCAGAGAGCTTTGAAGGCTCTTCCAGGTCTTCCAGGTACATGGTTCTTCCTTTTCAATCTCAACAAAGAGCCGTTAAGAATTACTTTTTATGTCCGTTAACTTGCATTATTGCTAGGTTGGCTGATAAGTAGGTGTTTAAGTTTTTTTCTTTTTTGGCCTAATTTCTCTTTCCCTTAATTTCAGTTTATCTATATCTTTTTTCTTAATACTCGTGGCCAGATTCGGAAATGCTGAGGTATGCTTTTGCAGAGCTAGAGGAATCCCGTGGAGCAATTCAGGTGTGAAATTTCTGACACTTAATTTTTTTCTTTTTTAATTTAAATGCCTTAAATCTCTTGCTCTCTAGCTTTGCATTTGCTTTCATGCAGGCAGCAAAGAAATTATATGAAAGCCTTTTGGGTGATGGTATTAATACAACAGCACTGGCACACATACAAGTAAGAACTTGTTTGTTGTAAGTGGACATGCCTAACAATTCAAAGATACTTATTTTTCATTCATTTCTAGGGATTGTGAAGCAGCTCTGGCTTAACTTTTCTCTTCTCCTGTGCTATTTGTAATATTTTATTTTACATGCTGCTTGTGGATTTCTGGTTCACTTTTGAGCCCTTATTGTTCTAACTTTTTTCATTAATAAATTTTTATCAGCCCCACCCAACACCCCCACTCACCATCCACAGAAGCACACCAAAAAAAAAAAAAATTAAGAAGAATGATCTTGCTGATGCTATTCTTTGAGAGATGTATGGGATGACAGCCCTTACTTATTAATTTTGTAGATATGTAGGTTAAATGCATGAAAGTATAGTCCATAGTGTTTGTATGCCAATAGATGTTCACATGTGTTGAGGTATTGTCAAAGAAAATGATGAGTTGGAATATCAAAACATAAAGAAAAGAATGGAAAGTCTCTAATTTTTTTTTCCTTTTCTGTTTTGAACAAGCAAAATATAGGAAATTTGACCGCTCCTATTAATCTGTAGCCATTCATTGAAAAATGTACCAGATTGAAATGATTCAGTTTTTACTTTCATGATGTTTCATGTTTCAGTTTATTCGTTTTCTAAGAAGAACTGAAGGAGTTAAAGCAGCTCGCAAGTTTTTCCTTGTTGCTAGCAAATCCCCAAATTTCACACACCATGTATATGTTGCGTATGCCTTGATGGCATTCTGTCTAGACAAGCACCCAAAGGTTTCTTCCTTTTCATTTTTTTTGTTTCCAAAAATTTTGCTATAACAGTGTTTCACATTGTCAATGGGATTATATATATATATATATATATATATAGAGAGAGAGAGAGAGAGAAAGCAAGCTTTAAGATTGGATAAAGAAGTCCACTTTTCTCCTTGTATTGCAGCTTTATTATTCTGGTATAGACAGTGAATCTTATGGATGAGATAGATTACTTGAAAATGATATTATTATGTCATTTGTAGTCTGTTTCTCTCTCTCCCTCAACCACCTTAACACCCTCCAACCACCTTCCACCAAGCAAACACACCAAAAATTTTGCATAGATCTATAACATACTCATATGCTATGTGGATCAACAGCTAAATAAACATGTTGTCTTCTATAAGAAATTGGTTGTACTATACACAATTATCAAAAGTTGAGTGGAAGGTGTCTTACAGTTGAATATATTTCAGCAGATTGCTCACAATGTTTTTGAAGCAGGATTGAAATGTTTTATGCATGAGCCTGCATACAAACTTGAGTAAGTTCAACTCTTGACTTGATCTGAAATCTTAAAAATTATTCACATGATAGTGCTTTCGTTATGTGTGGGATATTGGTCAAATTCAAAACGATGGTATTCATGGTAAAATCTATCCACTCAAAATCAGGAGCTTCTATGTGTAAGAATACGGCAACCATGACGAGAGCGTTTTATGCAAGCTCTTTCTTTTAATGCCTAAATATTTAGTCATAATATAAGTGAGGCATGATGTTCGCTGGCATCTCACATGTGGGTTTCATAATCAAAATATTGATCATAATAGATGCCCCCCATATAGTGATGTTGACAAACCTTACAAGTTGTCTCACACATTGTGCTATTGAACTTCAATTAGACATGCATTTTGTGTCTAATTATGCAAAGAGAGGGGTGCAATGTAGTTTCACAGAGTTCCAATTTTTTCGCTTTTGGTACTGCAGATATGCAGATTTTTTGTCTCGTCTGAATGATGATAGGAATATTCAGGCTCTATTTGAGAGAGCATAAAGCTCTCTACCACCTGAGGAATCCATTGAGGTACAATTTGTATGTGTCCTTTTTTTATTTAGCAGCACAGTAGGGTGGCTGTGTTTGAGAGAAGCGAGGTTAACGCATACAATGAAATATGTGATGAAAGTAAACTTGAAGACCAAAAAGATATAATGTAGATTTTGGGCTACCTACAATCTTTAAAATTTTTTTATACTTAATTTGGAGTGTATGCTGCCACTTCGGTTTTTTTGGTGTTTTCTGATGTTCAGCAATCATGGTTTTTACTTCTAATTTCCAGATTTATTGCATGGCAGGTAATAGTGGTGATGCATTAGTCCTATTTTAGATTCAGTGATTTTTAGTTTCTACCTATAAACCTTGTTTGCAGGTTTGGAAACGGTTCACCCAATTTCAGCAAATGCATGGAGATCTAGATAATTTTGTGTTGTGAATAATTTTTGGTTATAGTTGACTGTTGTTATCATCACTTGGTAAATTCTGCTGTTCCTTTTAATGTAGAGAAAGGTCCTTATGGCCTGACAAGCAATTCAACATCTGCAGAATTTATATACCAGATACTACTCAAATGGTTATTTATGATCCTAGGCAAAAACATGGTATGTGATTTTAATCATTGTTTATTTCAATTTTTCTTTGAAGCATTATTTTAAGGTTTTAATTTTTTCACGTGTCAATTATTCTCTGTACTTTGCAAAGGCATCTGGTCCTAGACTCGTAACAGCCTTTGCTAGAAGTACAAACTATTTAAATGGTAGTTTAACGTACCCCAGATTTTAGTCATCTACCTCTTTCAGGCTTTTATATTTTGAAGAGACATAATCATATTCAAAATTTTCAGGCCATTAACATGTAAAAGATTTACATTCTTTTTAACATCTATGTTGAATGAGGCTTATACTAATTGGGTGACTGTAGATTTGGTCATAGGAAGTGGAATTTCTCCAAGCACAACAGCAATTGGAGCCCCTTCAACACTAAACACCTGGTCTAATCCCATGGTTGCAACGGCAGGTGGTGGGATGATGAACACGTTTGATGAAATGTTGAAAGCAACACCACCTGCACTAGTGGCATTTTTAACAAACTTGCCTGCTGAGGAAGGTAATTGTTCAGCGACTGTAATTGGCAAAAATCATACGGAAATTTTCAAAAATCATGAGTACATTAGTTTGATCAATGGCCTTGTGTTGCAGCTAGAGACACGATAGTTAATTAAGAGATAATTAGTTTATAAATTGTGACTTAAGAAACTGATAATTAGCTTTGTCTGGAGACACGATAGTCAATTGCTAGTGCTGTAAAATTTGCTTTCTTGGGCTTCCGTTACAAAGGAATTCCTATCTCTCTCTTCTTAAATTTATTTCCATTAGGAAGGGGTTTTGAGATAACTCATAATTTTTGAAAGAAATTATTTCTTAGGAGCTAGAAGCTAATTTTGTTTCAACTGCGCAGATAGCTACAGTTTTTGAATGATTTGCGGATCTTGTTTACCTATTCCTTCGAATTCCATTTTTTTTTTTTTGGTCCACTCTTTCCTACTCATAATTCATTTGATTGTAGCTCCAACATCAAACGTGGATATTATATTATCAATTTGTCTGCAGAACCACATACCAACAGGGCAGACTGGTAAATCAACCGGGACTTACCTGACTCAGGTACCAGCAGGTCCTGCACCTAGTATAAGCGGCATTTCTAGTTCAAACAAAACCCATCCCGCCCCTAGTGGTTCCTCGTTTAAATCAACCAGGATAAGCAATCCCTGAAGACAAAGGATACAAGTCAAGATGAAGATGAAAGCACAACCGTCTAGAGTCGGCCGCTACCCGGTGATGTCTTCAGGATATGACAGATGAAGAAAGTGCGAGGAGCTGCTACTTCTCAGACAGGATCAGCATCATGTGGAACAGGAAGAGCACTATCTGGAGATCTCTCCGGTAGCACCGGCTGATCCAATACTTTTTTCCTTCTTTTTTGTTCCTTTTCATTTTGCAGTTGCGAATGCAAGTTAGTATGCCAATTCTTTTTTCCTTTCGATTGACAATATGGAATATTATGTAGCCGGTTTCATTTTATAATAAATGCCTTGTAAAACTTCTGAAAAATGTTCTCTGATAAACTGATTAGGAGGCATAATCTCACAATATTATAGCAAACCCTTAATTAGTGGTCCTCGTTTTACTAACTAAGGTCAATCAAGAAACAGCCAGTTCGGATGAAAATTACACTTTGATATTCTTTATAATAGAGTTTTCTTCTCTTTTGGATCAAAGAAAAGCAGATGATTCTTTTCCCTTTCCACTGTTAAAAACTCACAATATACAAGAAATCAATATTTGGTGATGAGACTGTAATAGCAGTTTTTAAAAACACAAGGGAACACGACCAAAAACCTTGAACCATTGCATTAATCGGATGTTATTTATATCATTATGGGTAGCCTCATCAAGCAACACTTTACTGTATACCCAAATGCATACATTAAATGCTAGTTATATACACTAGTGACCAAAAATAAAGTGAGAGAAAACGAAAGGTTATAGAGACATTTCTGGAGCATGGTGACCCGATCAGGTGAAAGAAAAGTCTACAGTCATATTTGTAGAATGGGAAAAAAGAATTTTATTGACAGCTCTCTCACATCTTATCCTTACTTGCTTTGGCTTTCTCAATGGACTCCATGGCTGCTTCAAATGATTTCTGAATGCAAAATCAACCGTCAGTGATATTCTTGAACAACCTATTCATCCTCTAATATTAAATCCACACAAGATCAGACCAGACAAACTCAAAGACTACTGTCAAATGTTGTATCGGAAAGGCTAAATTATTTTCAAGTTTTGACTTAAAAACAAAAAAAAAACCCATAAGGGGAAAGATTTCTCAATGATACAAGAATGTAGCTCTTTAGAGTTGTGAGTCTCCATTTTACGCAAAAGGCATCATATTCATGTGCTAAAAGCATCATTAGGTGAGCAGAATCAATAAGAAATATGAGCATAAAGAAACCAACAAATCCTTGTAGCCAATAACTTACTCCAGAATTACACGTATTCCATATAGCCTCCCTGCCCTTATCCATTGCATACATTCCCCCCAATAGAGAACTGCAAAGAAAGAAAATAAGCAAAGATGTATGTATCGAAGTAATTTTTTTTTTTTCCAAATCTATCAAAAATTGCTGATGAACTCAACGGGGACATAGAGAACATGGGAAGATCAAGCAAACATTCCACATCATTCAAACATTCCGTGTAAAGGATAAAAAATTAATCTAAGTATCAGATCCGACAATAGCAATAAATACCTGAGATAAAATATTAACCCTCTTTTTTTTTGACGTCAATGGGCATTAACACACTTTGTTGGAGCTGATATCATAAAGGTATACAGCAGATGAAAATTGTCAATTTAAATCATGGGCAACAGGAACTAATGTTGGCATTCTAGGAAATTATAGAATGAAATATTTAATAGATCCACCTTGCAGTAAATTATAGAGGGAATGTATTGAAATCAATGACTTGTTAAACTAGAAACAACCCAAAAAAAAAAAAAACACCTTCCTGCCATTATCCGTAAAATGAGCAACAAAGACCCTATGATTATTACAAATTCAAATGGAAAAATGGAAATATATGAAAGCATTATTCATCAATTCTAATCTAAGAAATATATACGCCCCACACAAACTCATTTGTCAAGAGGGAAAAATATATAATTGGAATTCAATGAAGAAAGAAAAGGACATATAAACAATAAAGAAGTTTATATTGAAAAGTTCTGAGCATCGTATCTACAATATACTATAGTTTCATAATATAAACTAATCATAGAGTTGATGACATTTTCAAATGTTTTGCCACTGTTTGAACAAGCCACAAGTTCCACATTATGAAAAGGGATAGTCTTCAATACTACACAGTTCCTACAAATGATTTTGAAACATCGCCAACCAGCCAAATCTCCATCAGAGTCCCAGGCACAATCCAACCAGCTCTAAGAAACAAAAGAAAATGAAGCAAAACAGAAAAGCCACTTGGCAACAGAGCAGCATATGATCAATAATTTCCTAACTCTACTTACCCGCAAAGCACCACCCATCCGCAAATTCCTACTTTCCATCAAATTTTCAGCAACTAAAATGCAAAACAAAGTTGCTTTTTCCAATGCAGACAAACCAGTATATTCAAATGGATTTCCGCAGAGAATCCTGGCATCATAACCTTACAACCTTCTAAAGTAAGATTTAACCTCAAGATTGTCACTAAAAAATTTCCCAACATTCGTCCTGAGTATTTCAAAATTTAATGTGAGTGTAAAGCGTTCAATTAAAAGTTCTCCGTTCATATGCAACACATGAGATAAAAGTACCCAAAAAGATGAAAGGTGCAAATGATCTACACTATAAGTTGCTAAAAACTGTCAAATTAATGTAATTTCTTCCAACTAAATTCCTCATGTTTGGGACGTTTTAGATCATGTAATAATCAAATAACAAATTAAACATTCATATATAACAAATAATAATTATATTTCTTATAAATTACAAAATTCACAAATTTCTTAATTCATCAAAGAGAAAGAATTAAATACCCGGCAAAGGCAACATTAAGAAGAAAAGCACGCGTAGTCATAAACCGAAGCGCATTCTCCAACTTAGAAACAAACCCATAGCCGACATTAGAAGAGGAACCGGGTCTCTTATATCCGTGCCCATAATTGTTGTCGTAGTTGCCATATCCATATCCTCCAGCTCTGTAATTACTGTAGTTATTATTATTATTATTAGCTGAATAACTAATATTGTAATTGGCACGTTTTCGATCGTCGCTAAGAATCTCGTAAGCTTCGGAGACTTGCTTGAATCTGAGGGTTGCGTTTTCTCTGACGGTTTTCGGCGACTGAGAGTGTTTATCCGGGTGGTATTTTACCGCCAATTTCCTGAACGCTTCTTTAATTTCATCTCTGGTTGCGTTTTTGTTTAATCCCAGAACCTTGTAGTGATCCATCACTGCAATCTGAAGAACAACACCGTATTATACTCATTTTATTTATTTATTTCGCATTATTTTCTCGTTTCAACTGGAACTGCATTAAGTTTTTCGTCGTCGTCGTGGCGGCGCCACGATCGCTTCTTTCTCTTGTCTCGCTAAAAAGTTCTTGCTGGATCGACAGAGTTGGGCCAAGATTAGCCCATTCCCAAATTACCCCTCATTTCGGAAAGTAGGGTTAGTCGATTGGCTCCGGCCAGAGTCCGGCCCATAAATCGAATCATATAGTATAGTACATTAATATATATGTATAAATAGACAAGAGTAATTAACGGATATACCACTTGAAGCTATATATAAAAATCACCTACACTTTTCCTAAATATAATAAAAATTATCTAAAAATATAAAACTAATCTTGTTGAAAGTGTTAATTTAATATTTTCATTATTTTTATTTTTAATATAAATTTGACTTATTAAAATTAAATGTATAAAAATTATTAATAAAAATAAAAAAATTCACTGATCATTTATTTTTACATCCAAAAATACTTTTGATAATTTATTAAAAAATAATTTTTGAGAATTAAAAAATAAAAAAATGTGCCCATTTGATATTTATAGATAATAAAATATTTCAAAAAAATATTAATTTTGTATTTTATTACTGTTTTAAAATATAAATATAATTTTTATGATTTCAAATATTTTTAAATATTTTATCACCTATAAATATTAAATGTGCACATTTTTTCTCAAAAATATTTTTTAAATAAATTATTAAAAATATTTTTTATGTTAAAATAAACAATTAGCTAATTTATTTTGTTAAAAATAAAATTTATACTTTAAAATATTTTATTAGTGTAAATATTTTTATTAATAATTTTTATACATTCAATTCTTTAATGAGTTAATTTGACACTAAAAATAAAAATATTACACTAATATTTTCAAAGAGTAAAAGTAATTTTGTATTTTTAAATATATTTTATTATATTTAGATGGTGATTTTACATATAAATTTATCTATTTGTTATTTTTAAATGTGTAAAAATAATGTAGTACTCTGTCTTTGAAAAAAAAAAAAAAGTATGTTCAAAATGATCTTATGATACAAATAAGAATTAAAACTTAGTTTATTCTTTTTTTTTTCATTGATTTTTCATGTGTTGCAAACAGTGAGAACATAATAATTTTAATGCTTTCATCTGTATCAAATTTTAACCCTTGACCATTAAACTTTTAATTAACTGTTATTAAATTTAAGGGATGTATTTGTTATTTTAAACAAAATTTGTCTTCGTGTATTATTTAACTTTGTAGATGTTTGATACCTTTATTTATTTGTTAACCATTAAATTTGAATATTAATTAATAAATTATTAATATATAGGTCTTTCAGTTTTAAAAAATTAAAAAATAAAAATATTTTTTTAATTATTTATATAAAAAAAAATCTCTAATTTGTGACATAATAGCAACTAACATTAGAGGTTTATTTGTTGTAAATGATTAAAGTATGATTTTGTTTATTATTTTGTCAAACTTTAAAGACCTAATTGAAATAAAATAGTAATGGAGGTGGAAAACCTTTTTGTTACAGAATTAAAAAAAAAAAAATCTGATTTATTATTTTCTCAAACATTAATCACTTACATGTTCTTATTCCATTAGTTTAAAAAATTATTATAAAATTAATAATTTTATCATTTTTTTTAATTTTGTGGTAATATAATTTTACAAATAATTTTATAAAAGGTTATACTTACTCCTCTTTTATATATATTTTTTTTAGGGTGAGTTAAGTAATTAAAAAGATTAAAACATCAGTAATTTATTTATCATTTTTTAATGAAATCATAATTAAAGATTAATTTTATATTAAAAATTATATAAATTATAAATATAAAATAGTGGCTAATATAAATAAATATAAAAGTAAAAAATTATATAAAATTATGAATATAAATTAGTTTTAAAAATAAAAAGTTAAATTAAAATTTTATTTAAATAAATAAATGTATTTAAAATATTTTAATTAGCAATTCACGATCAAGAGAATGACGAGGGAGTTACCGTGCCTTTTACAAAATCTTTTACGTGGTGAAATTACCAGGGACGAGGAACTGGTCCCATACAAATTACTCCGCCTTGGCACCTGCTTCTCTGTTCAGAGGAAGAAAGGTAAATCTCTGAATTATAGTCTAAATCAAGACGGATCCAACGTTCGAGCGGAAACAACGAACGTCCGAAGATGACGAGCGGCTGATTGGAAGTTTCCATTGACGCTGAGCCTGTAAGATTCTCTCTAATGTTCTTTTTCATGCCATCTACGGAATTAGATTTTTGGCTAAATTGAATTATGCAGAAACTTAAACCCTAATCAATCATAAGTCGTATTAACTGAGACTTAACCACCGGTAATTCTTATTACCGTTAATTTTTTTATGCTTTGATTCTTGGAATCAGTTATGTTGTGGTTATCAGACGGAATTAATAGCATTTTTCAATATGCTACAACTATGTGAAATTAATGATGAGTTCTTTCAGCGTTGCTTCTTACAGGTTCCGAATTTATTTTCACTGATGGGTTTTTCATTTTTTTTCTTTTCAGAGAAGATTACTAAAGGATTCAGAAGAAACTCTGGAGATATAAAGATGAAAAGCCAAAGTGGTTATGTGCCACCTCCTTATATTCCCTTGGAACAGTCAGATTCAGGACCGGAAATTGTTCCTCGCAAAGAAGATCTTTCTGTTTCTCGGCACTCGGGCAATGAGCCGGTGCAATGGTCGTCTGGAATCTGTGCTTGTTGCGATGATATGCAGAGCTGTATGCTACTTTATGCCTTGTGACCTTGATTTTATCGGAAGGTGCCCTTAAGTTTAGAATGAATGGACAAAATTGTTACATTATTTTCTTTTCATTTGTAATTCCAAATGTTTAGGTTTTGGCTTGATAGGTTGTTGAAGTTCCTTTAATTTACGTGGAAACCATAGAGGTCATTGCTAAATCAAGTTTAAAGAGTCTTAATTGCCATGAGAAGAACCTATGTCAATTTTGGTTTTTATTTCACAAATTATAATTGAAATGGAAGGTCAGAGAATTGTATTTGAACAGAAGCTATATTATTAGTAGTGTGTTAAGCTTAGCTTAATTGTGATAATTATTCTCTCTCTCTCTCTCTCTCTCTCTCTCTTTGAGGAAAGGCTTCACCATTGTTAGAAATTCATTACTATTTGTTCATGAAATGCTGGTAAGATGCTCGATAAGTAGTATATAAGTCTCTGATAAATGTAATTATCAATAGGCTAGTAAGCAATAAATGAATTTTCCATTTCTCTTTCTCCATATTATCATTCAATGCCAAGGCCTTATTCCACTAGAGGGATTAGGAAATTACATTTATTTACGCAGGACTATGATCATTTATCTGTAACTTGGGAATGCTTAACAATAGGTATACGTCTGCTGAGTGAAATGTAATCTGATTTGTTATTAAATGAATGGCCGAGTTTATTCTGTATTTGTTTTAACCTGTTAAGCAGTCTGTGGAACTAAATAAAGTTAAGCTAAAGAAAAAGATTGTTAGAAGATATGAGAAAATTAGAAATAAAACTCTTTACCCTTTCTGTAGAAGATACAGGACTAAGTTATGAAGCATCATTTGGTTCATTGAATATGACAATGGTTAAAATAACACTTGGTTCTTGACTCATACAATTTGCTCACTTCTGTAAAGTAGGGGTACGGGGGGTTTTCATGGGAAGTTAGGTCTACGGCAACATAGATTGTCGTTAATTGATTAAAGTGACAAATTTATGTAGTGGTGAACTGTACAATAGTTGCCAGGTCATGTTTGAATTGGTTTACCATTCATATTTCCTGCTATTGTATTTTTAATGAATTTATGGGTAGCATTTGAATGTTAATGAAGCTTCCACAGAAACTCTCACTATGATTCTAGCAGAGGAATTCTGACATACTTGCACTTCATCCTTTAGTATAGTCCTACAGTTCTCAAACATATTCATGATAAAGAGAAAGGGAAGATGGTGACATGAGAATTTTGGTGATAACCTTTAAGTTTACTCTTGGACATTTACAAGAAGAAAGAGAAGGGACAAAGAATAGGGTGTAGGGGACAGTTTGGTAATATACTTTGCAGGAATATTTGGGCCACAAGAGCTTCTACAAAGTAGCTTTTTGTGTTAGTATATTCTGGTTGCAAATCTTGTAAAACTGTAAAGAGTCATGAAATGACTTTTTGGTTGTTTCCTTTGTACAGGTTGCATAGGTCTTTTCTGCCCCTGGTTTTTGTTTGGGAAGAATGCAGAGTTCTTGGGTTCTGGAACTTTTACAGGATCATGCTTGACCCATTTTATTTTGTGGGCTTTTGTCAATACCATGTGTTGCTTGTTGACTGATGGCATCTTGTTGGGGTTACCTGGTTGCTTTGTGTCTTGTTATGCATGTGGCTACCGCAGGGCACTGCGAACGAAGTATGATCTCCGGGTACTACTCTGACTAGTGTTTCCCAAAAACAGTTTTACTATGTGATGAGCTTTATTTTTTATTTTATTTTATTTTTCCATTCCTTTTACTGGTCTGATAGTTCAGATGTCTTTGATGTACTATATTTGTTTTACCTGTGACTGTTGATGTAAGAAGGTGACATAGGATTTGAGAATTCAGATGTGAAGCAAAAGAAACTCCGGGGTTGAAATTTAGTAAGGACTTCGATTGACAATTATTGAGGGTGGGTTCAAAATTTAGTTAGGACTTCAAATGCCAATTATGTTGATAGTGAAACTAACAGAATGGTGAAGTGATTAGTTGCTGCAAGTAGTATATTGAATACTCACATGACAAATATCACTGTGTGTCAACATAAAGATGCTATCATAACAAGTCTTATTTTTGGCATTGCTGAGTATATGCTTGATGATAACGTAAAAAAGGATTTCATTGGCCAAAATACTAGTGAAAAGACAGAAAAAGGTAGAGGAGAATCCAAGAGTTCAAGTCTGTTGGATTAAGTTAGAATTAGGTTAATGTCAAGACAGATAAAGTTAGCTGTCAAACAATTTCTTTAACCATGCATTTAATCCTTTTTTTTTTTTCCTTTTTTTTCTTGAAAACTTGGTAAAAACTCAGTTGGCTTTTGGGTGAGCCAACTCATTACTCTACCCTTGTGACTTATCTATAACTTTGTTATAAAATTATCACTATAACACTTGACAATGGTTAACCAGTTTCAATGTCTAATGCAGGAAGCACCGTGTGGGGACTTTGTTACCCACTTTTTTTGCCATTTGTGTGCCATTTGTCAAGAATACAGGGAAATACGTGAAAGATTTGGTGATGCCAATCCTCCCGATCTCAGGTTAGCTGTAGTTACAGCCCCACCAACACAAACTATGGAATCAGGTTCTGGGTAATAATGCTTCTGCGTTGATACTTCAAATGGGACTAGCGTTATACTGGATTCAACTCAGTTTCTCATATTTTTCACCAGATATTCTACTTGCTGTTTTTATTTCCTCAAACCTGCAGTCTGCAGATTTCAAGAGTGATTTGAATTTGAGGCTGTAAATTTGTTGCCTGCTATTGGTGATTTTTAGCTTGAAGCTACTGTGCGACTATTATAGGAACTCTAATAGGCTCTTAGCCTTAGGCCTTTTAATGAAGTGTTTTGAAATACAGGTTTATTTGTTACATTTCCTGAAGTTTGTTTCTCTTCTCCCATCCACCTCCCTCCTCTCTTTGGTTAAAATTTATTAATTTATTTTATTCATTTTTCTAATCAGTCATGTTACGAGCCTTTTTCTGTTAATCAAAGACCGAACCTAAAGGGCTTTGCGCTTAACGAGGCTCGTCAATGTCCATTGTATCTGAATGGCAAGAACATAGGCTTCGAAATCCAATGATATTAGTTGGTAATTAGAAAATCCGTTGAATAATATTAGAGCTTATAAAATATAATAATCTGATATTAAACAATGGGATTAGCTACAGCATTAAGCATAAAATTAATGAAAGAATAAATTTTGCAATATTTTAAACGTCAAAACAATAACTTTAAAATTATGTAAAAATACTTTATATAAACTAACTTCATATACGAGTGTGACATTAACTAACTAATACATATATATATATATATATGGTTGCTAAATTGTTTATAAAATTTATTATATTCAGTTATTATATTTCTTATATAAGTGTATAAAAATTTGAAGAGGGGCACGTGTAATTTTTAACGGCGGTGGACGTGGCGGACGCAGTTACAAGCACTGTTCACGTTAGTTCTCTACTGGCTGCTTCTTTACAGTTTTCTCTCTGTTCCTTTCCAGAGAAGTCGATTGCAAGCTTCCCATTTATTGTGAGTTTTCTCTGTGTATTTCGTTTTCTTCTTTATTTATCCCGTAAATATACCTACTCCCTTACATTCTGAATATTCCTTTTTCAGAATTTCTTTCATTCTTTATTATTTCTTCTCAATATTCGATTTGTTTAACGATAATTTACAGTGCCATGCATGCATGTGAAAATGGATTTGCTTTAATGTCATTTCCATTTTTTGAAAGCTACATGTCTTTTTTAAATTTATAATTTTAGAATGCAATGATCCTCCATAAAGGAAGAAGATTGGTTTCTTTTCTGAATTTTTCTCCTTATTTTTTTAACCCATCATCGTATTCTTCCCCTTTTTTGCCATAAAAGGCAACTCCAGACTGTCCCTTTTGATTCCTGTTTTGGTTATTGCTTCCATTTTTTTAAGTTTTTAATTCTTGTTTTTGTCCTCTAATGCAGCACTTTTATGTATTTCTTTGGCTGAGCATTTCTGTCCTTAGATTGAATCTTTTCTCTAATCACTCTCTTTGTATTTCTTTAGTTCATGTTTTGAATAGATTGGGGATTACAGTTTCTTGGGTTTGAATTAGATTCAATAATGGGAGTGTTCAGAAGTGAAACGGCTGTGTGCCCCAGCAATTTGCATTGTGCGGAATGGGCTAGAATGTACATGGAATATTGTCTTTGCAGTGCTAAAGATGGTGTTTCGTTAGCCTTGGGATTGGTCAGTGTGATCAGCTGGGGTGTTGCCGAAGTTCCTCAAATCGTCACTAATTACAAGGAGAAATCCACCGAAGGGCTCTCAATTGCTTTCTTAACCACTTGGATTGTTGGGTATGCTTGCTGTCATTTATTTATTCAAGTGTTGTCAACGATATTTCCTGTGTGTTTTATGATTTTGTATTTTATTTACTTCAACAGGGATCTATTCAATCTTTTTGGCTGCTTGCTGGAACCGGCTACTGTAAGTCATTTCATATCTCAAACGACTGTATTATCTGTTCCCTAATGGTATGTTCTCTTGCAAAAATGGAAACGTTTAGGAGGATGCATCTTCCATTTGTAACATTGCATTTGTGTGGATATCTTACAGAACTTATTGAACATTCATAGTGTTGAAAAATCGTTTCTTTGGTAATCTAAAAATTATGATTAGTTTACCCGTAAGACATTACAAGAAGATTTTTCTCTGTTTGTCATATACTAAAGAAGCTTTGAATTTAAATTATACAGGCTAGTGAGATTCTCTTAATGCACTGATATGTAATTGGTAGGATTACTGTTTTTCTGAGTGCAATTGCATAACTGAGGGGATATACATTTGGGTTTATTAAGATCCTTTAGTGTTTCACAAAGCTTGATGTCTTCCCACTTCTAAGACCTTTTGTTTTTAAGAGACCATCATGCTCTTGCGTTGTTGTCAAAGAGGGTAAGAAGTAGATGTAGTCGATGCATTTTCCCGCAGAAGATTTTGTTGCACCTGATTAACCAAAGTTTTTCTCTTCCTTTTGCAGCTTCCAACCCAGTATTATATGGCAATTGTAAGAACACAATCATGAACTGTTGTGAAGCTAAATTGATTTATAATATTTCCAACTTATCTCATGTTCTTAGCTTTCTCACTCTCATGTTTCATGCAGTTGTATACTCTGACTACAGTGATTCTTGCTGCACAAACCATATACTACAGCCACATTTATCCTCAATTAAAAGAAAATAAACTGCCCTCCAAGGTAAGAATTTGTTGGCTTATTCTTTTCTTATAATAATCTAGTGGGAAAAAAAATACAGCTTGCATGTCTACATCTGTTTTTAAGACCAAAATACTAATTACAAGTGAAAAAATTAAAACTACTTCACATTTAGACTGGTCAAACTTATTGAGAGAAAATGAAATGCAACAATATTTTTGAAATTGAATTTTAGGAGGCAAAACATATAGTGCTGGTTTATGGTCGTAAAAGATTGGATTCATGTGTGTGTTCTATACATTGCAAACAAATCTAAATCAATGTGTAGTTGGATCTAGTTCAGTCAGAAATTTGAAATATCATATATGGTGAAAAAAGATTTCAAAATAATCAGTAATATCACATAGGAACTGAAGCGCAATGTCAAAGCATGAACTCAATTTTGTATTACAGGACTGTTTATATTGCTTTACCCTTTAAGTTTCTTATTTCTTATTTACACATGTATATGCTTCAACTGCTTTGTAATTGCAATGTAGGGTCTCAAGCCTAACCAAATTCAAGCAGCAGAGAAGACTAGGCAAAGAATTGATGGTGTTGGCAAACAAGTGAACAGTTCTGGCGAATGGACAATTGGTTCTGATGCTTCCGACAGAGAAAATGTTTCGATGCCTATTCCTCTTCCTGCATTTCCTCGAAATGAGTCTCATGGGAGAGAATTATACTATACGTAATTAAGTTTTTCCTTTCGTGCTATTAAGTAGATTCTATTGTTTGCTAGTATATACATATTAGAAGCATCTAACATTTGCATGTGTGTGTATATGCTGCGCAAATTTGTGTCTATTGATGGTTGATATGCTTGGGCTTACCCAAAGAAGATCATTACTTCAAAACTGAAGGAAATATACAAATTAGTACTCTGTGAGGACTTCTGTAAGTTTGGCAGTAATGGCTCTTCCTAAGTCCAAATTAGGTGTTCGTGAGAGCTCCCAACTTCTTTGTATTACTCATTCCAGATAATATTTCCTGCTGAAACATGCGTTCACATGTAGTTCCAGGCATAGTCCTGAATATGGTCAACTCTCCAGGCTTAAAATCTAAACCTTGTTTTAGCAGTTAAACTGCTTGGCTGATCTTCCCCTGATCTTCTAATCTCTTACTAGATGTGCAAACCTTTATGCATACATTGCATGGTAAGAACCTTTTTTCTGTGTAATTAAAAAATTTTAGGATTTCCAAAAGAAATTCAGCGCAATAGATGTATGATCATTATTGAAAAAAAATGCATTTTTAATAGTTAATCTTTTCATAATTTCTGACAGTTTGAAAAGGAATATATATCTCTTTGCAGATATAGTATTTGGGCCATAGCAAACATTATGTCGTCAGGAATATATTCCTTAGCAGCAAATGATTTATGATATAAACATATAACACTTTGTTTCTAAATTGATCAGGTCTGCAAGATCACTATCAAGGAGCCATAATCCTACAACAGGATATTTCTTAGCAGAAAAAATGAGTCCCTCCTCTAATCATGCTAGGATTTCCATAGAAGAGCCCTTGCTTGGTGGACATGTTCCTACACAATCCGTACCATCTACAAACACCAAGTCAATGCTATGCTTGGTAAGCTCTCTTACAATTACATTAATTTGTCAGGACTAACATCCTTTTCCAATCAGCGGATGTAAACTCTTTGTAATCTTTTCTATTTCAGGTCTCAATAATGATATTCCTTGGTACATTTAATCTCCACCACTCAAACATTGAACATAATATGGTGTTTGATAATTCCAATGAAGGGTTCGTGATGCATGTAAGAAGAAAGCCCTTGCAGGTAGTTCAAGCTAAAATTTAATTTTCTTTCCATGTAATTCCTATACTAGGTTTTAGAGAGCAGGGATGTGCCAAGTTCATTTGATTGATGGCTCTAGCTTAATAAATTTTGCGTACATAAAGCAGGAAGTCATTTCCACCATAATCCTCAATATAATTTATCTTTATTTTTTATCCCAAAAAAGTGTTTCTGTAAAAGAAAATTGGCACCTCACTTGTGGAAGACAAAAACAGAAGGAATTAGTATTACATTATGAGGAAGGGGAAAGCCACTGGTATTGAATGGTTATTGTGCATAATTTCCCCTGCTTTCTTGATCCTCTTTTTCAAGCTTCACTTGCATTTCGTTTCTATATTTTATTTTTTTAATTAGGGAGATATTCAAACAGAACAGTTTGGAATTTGAGGTTCAATTATTTTGTGAAATGTTATTTGGTTCAGGTAAGTGGTGGGCTCTTACAAGAAAGTGATACTGAAGGAAGCAGTGGCATTGGAAGTTTCCTGGGTTGGGCGATGGCAGCAATTTACATGGGTGGACGGCTTCCCCAAATTTGCTTGAATGTGAGGTTTACCTTTTTATTCTGATTTGTACAACTCTTTCTAGTCGCAAGTTTTTGCTGTTCTTCATAAAGAAGTTTTTCTTTAGTTTTCACCAGTGCACTAGTGTTTCTGATTCTCCTGTTCTAGCAGAAATTTTAGGATATTGGAAAGCTATATGGGTAAACCCTATGTACCATGTTTATGTTAGCAGAAATGTTTCCTTGATATTGCTTCTTTGCACTGTGGATCTGATGTATCTTCATGTTTCTGCAATCTGAAAATTGTAGCTTAAGCTGTATTTTTCCATCAATCTGTTTTGGTTTTCTGAAATTGCTGTTCTTGATCTCTCTCCTTTTTTTTTCTTCCCCCCTGCAGATCAGAAGGGGCAATGTGGAGGTAAGCAAAGTTCCTTTTTGAAATAGTATACACAGCCAGTCCTGTTCAGGGTGGAAAAAAAATGCTTGAGAAAAAAGAAAAGAAAATGGGCTTGTGTGCAAGAGCAAATTTAATAACAGCTAGTCACTTTTTGAATGATATTGCAGGGGCTTAATCCTTTGATGTTTGTCTTTGCCTTGGTTGGTAATGCAACTTATGTAGGAAGGTGAATATGATACATCTATCATTCTCATCTTCTTGGTTTTATTGCTCAATTTTTTCATATTTTATACTGAATCAAAATGTAAGGGCACGTTTCTTAGTTCTTGAGGGAGGTATAATGTTTTTTCTTTTGCAGCATACTTGTTAGCAGCTTGGAATGGTCAAGAATCAGACCAAATCTACCATGGCTTGTTGATGCAGGAGGCTGTGTGCTGCTTGATTCCTTTGTATCCTTTCTAAAAATATTATCTTGTTATCACTCTCTTATCAAAATTAGACTGGCTGAGAAAAGGATGCCGTCTTCATTCATTTTCAATCCTCAGTAACCTGACCTACAAATCTAATCTCTTCAAGAGTAAACCATTATCGCTTTTCAATGCACTTAGGTAACTAACTATAAATTGTACACCCTTCAGCTACAGCACTATCAGCATGAAAAATTCTCACAATTTGTCCGGGACCTTAATGTCTTGTCTAGATTTTAATCCAGTTTATCTACTTCCAATACATGTTGTCCAAGGAAGATAAGCTTGAAAACTCTGATGCAGCTTAGAAGATAGATAACAACAACAAAGTAACTGAAGGTATCTCCCTCTCTCTGCTTGCATGTCCATTATTATTTGGTAAAGAGAGTCAGTTGTTCTCAGTTGGGTTGTTATTGTAATTTTGTTATTAGTCTCTCAATTATAAATACTTGGTGAGGGCCTGAGGTGATTAACTCAACCTAATAGTATTTAAACTCTCTGTTCTTTTCTCTTCTTTCATAACCCCTAATGCCAATATCAGAATACAACATTCCCTAATTTACTTAGGACAGAGAGGAGAAAAGAAGGATAGAAAGATGGAGAAACAGAATGGTAGGAAATTAGATTATAAAGTAGGGAGAGAAAAACCAGAGGGAAAAATAGTGTAACTGACCCAATATTAGCTATTAGTATGTTATACTATATGTAGATGTATGTATACTTCCTACTTTTGTTTAAATCCATTACTGATTCTTCACTATATGCTTACGTCATAAATTGAATTGAGCAATCATTGGAGACTATTGTCTAGATTTTATTGTTCTTGTTTGCCTATCATTTGGGATTTTTTTCATTATTCTAGCATTTTCTCACGCTATTTCTCTTCTACCCTTGAGACTTTTTACTGTTGCCTTCCATAATATTTTATTACCTTGACAATGCCAAAGCGACTAGACTCATAAAAGAGCCTGTGTGATGTACAAATGCCATGCAATGCTTTGATGTCAGTATATATACATGCTGTAATATATATCTGTGAAAAATAATCAATGTAAACAGAAACATATATTGCTGAAACACTGTGATAGGGGAAACAAACACTTTGCTAAGTTGGCTGACGAACTAGTATCTCCTTATGAATTCGAATTAATTTGTTGTGATCATGGCATGCAGGAGACTCAGTTTTCATCTCCAATTGAATAATTTCGATAATTTTGCTACAACCAATATGAAAAAAACTGCAAAGCAATCTTTTTGCTGATTTAACTACAGACAACTTTGGAGAGTGGTACGTCATTCCTGTCTGCTAAATAGATGATAATTGAGATTTGTTCAGTAAGTTGAGTAATCGATGAACCCGTCTTCAGTTTTGGCTTCTTTTACGTTGTTTCTTTGAGCATATGTTCAAGTGTCCACTTGAAAAAGACTTTTATCTGCTTTCAGTATAAATGAACTCTATTTCTAGCTTCAATTTTCCTTCTCTTGAATGATCAATTCTCCTTTCTCCACCATTTACTTAAAAGATTATCTGAGTAGCGATTCCAATCACTGTAGCTAAAGCATATCCAATTGCTAACTATATGCTATTCGGATATGTTTGTATCTATTATACTTCTGCCTAATTTTGAAAACAGATTACAACCACTTTTCATTCTACACCAATTGTGAATAATTTATTTACAGGCGATTAGATTTTGTTCAGTGGCATTTAGGGCAGAAAGCTTTACCTTCATTGACTTATAAGAGGCATAAAATCTTTGAGGATCAAACACTATATGCATAATTTGATCATGGTCACTCTCCAAATGAGAGAGATGCTGCATAATCCCCAAGCAATTGGAATGATCTTTCTGATTGATCCAGTGTTACACACATATTTCTGTACCTGTAAAATCGAAGATGAATCTATATTCATTTACAAATTAAGCTCTCATTTGGTTCATAATAATGTATATTCACCACTCAAAATTTTGTGGATTGAGGTTTCTAATTCTACCAAAGACATTATCTCAGAAAAGATCAGTTTACGAGTGCTTTAAGAATTCATGTTAAAGATATCGTGACATGCAAGGAAAAGAAAGAAACTCACATGGAGCTAATTCTATTTGACTTTGATAAGTAAAATCCAAAGTTTCAGAAATCTCTTTTTCAAACTGATTAATGGCCCACTCCTGAAATTCATCTTCCTGAGCTTACACAATCACTCTCCCAATTCAATCATGGGCCCTTACATGATTCTGTAACAAATTATTTATAGAACCATTAGAGCATGAAAATCCTGTTACAAAAATTTGATCAGTTGGTTAATGGCTAAACCAACCCGATTGAAGAGGTGATAAAATCCTAATGCACATTGCAGAATTCCATGTATGAGAGTTCTGGTTGGTCCTTCAGCTGTGTGCCATATAGATTCAAGACAGTCATGGCATTTATAATATGCTCTCTCGTTGAAAAGTAATGCTGCCTCGTTGAAGCTGCAAATTTCTTCATCCACACAGTAGTGCTCAATGGCGGAGTAACGATACAGAACACGAAAGGAATTGAAATTGTCGGTGTGAATTGAAATTGAGCCCTATTATTGTTGTTATTCAGCTTTGTAGATGGGAGTAGAAGGAAAGGAGATAAAGAGGTAGATGGAAGAGGAATGACTGGAGAAAATTAGAGAACTTGAGAGCGACTGCCATTTTTATTTCACGTGTGGCGGAGGTTGAACAAGTAAATGGGCAATTTCGTCATTCGCATCAAACTAATTCATTTTATCAATTTTTTTGGGAGAAACAAAAGAAAAAAAGAAAAAGAAAAACGGAGGTTCAATCATGAAAACTTAAGTGATGCGACCGATTATAACCCTTGAGATAATACAAAAATTTGAAGTTCAAATTTCGGTCTTGTATGAGTTGAAAAGAAATTTGGTTTAAATGCAACAAGCATGCTCAAATGATCAAGAAGTGATGAACTGCAAGAATATTTGTTAGAAAGAGCAGAATCAATAATCCAGAATTTGGCGCATACTGCACAATATTACAAAATACAAAAAACCAACACCCTCAACACTAAGAAATCCGTGGGCGGAATGTTGATTGCATACTTCGCTACAAAACAAGTTAGAAACAATTGACCAAAATGGAAAAGTGCAATTCATTGCTAAATTCAAAACTTGCATTCAGCCTTAGTCATGTTCCTTATTTCCATGATGGTTTACTCTCCCTTGCAACATCAGACTTGATCGCTCGTATGATCAGCTTAATGATAAAGAAGTACTGTCAACAATCAAATCGAAAGAGATTATTCGCCAATCCAATAGTTGAAGGACAAAATATGCAGGCAACTATTGAAGCTTACTTCAAATGCAAAAATGAAAGGAATTAACTTCTTTCCTTTCTCATTGGGGTTTGGTCCCTCAATCAACTTCTTGTCAACATAAAGCGCATTGCTTCCACTCAACACAACTTCAATGATAGTTTTGACTAAATTAGGAATCCAAACAGTCCCATTTGGAAGAACCTATCACCAAATAACCCTAATTCTCACAAGTCTGAAGGTAACAAAAGCTCAACTAATATATATACTAAAAAATGAACACCACGGGATTGCGTCAATGGGCAAATGACTAACCTTTTCATCATTTTCATTCTTGGTGCATCTCCCACTGTTCTCGACCAAAACAACAGATACAGTAGAACTCTAGGAGAAACAAGGGCAAAATAATGAAATTTATAGAAGAAAAAAATAATAAAAAAGCAAATGCAGAAGTAACATAATCCATTGAAAGGCCAGAAAAGTATATCAGCAATTAAGCCATACTAGAATAACAATCCAGATAAGCTCATAAGTATGAGGTGTCATCAAGTATTAGGTCCACATACCAATTTACAAGTAAGGGCAGTTCTGTTTCCTATTAAAATTACCTGCTATTCTTTTCACAGAACGGAAATATTTGCATTAACAAAGATGAAGATTCTAAAAGAGTGAAAAGGCTGTCCACAATAGCAAGGACATCCTGTTAGTATACAAACAAATTCTACAATATGTGTTAGAGTGAACTATTCTCAGATAAAGCAAACCTCATCTACCTATTCATCAGAAGGGTGGAAAATTAAGAAATATCTTTTTGCAGAACAGTAAAAAACTTACTAATGGAAATAGTGTAAATCCATTTGTAAACCTCACATACAGGCAAATAAATCTTATTAAGACTATTCTCCAGAAGGATAAAAAGTTACACACCTGCATATCATTATTCTTCACCCGTATTTCTGTATGAACAACTTTTAGAAGAGCCTCCGATCTTTTGGAGCAAAAAACTTCATAATCTAATCCATCCGGCAAAGAGAGTTGAGCATGTGTCAGAACAATCAAAGCCCTCTTCCATATTTCTCTGCCAAAATTCTCTGTTATGGCTCTAATAATCTGCTTATCCAAGTTATCTACCCTATACACATCCAGACGATCGACATACAGTAGAACATCGATAGTTTTGTTCAGAAGGAAACTGTTCACAAGTAGCAAACATCAGCCACACAATAAAAATAAATAAATATTATAATCATGACAGAAGTTTTTAAACAAGAACCATGAACATGCTTCACAAGTTGTGAAATTTGTACTATATTGAGCTATAGCATACCGTTTTATAAGCTGAAGTGCCTGATAATTGACATATCCACCTTCTATGAGCCCAGGAGTGTCAACAATGTTCAATGTAAATCCAGCCCTCAAGCGCGATACCATCACAGGTCTTGGTCCTTCTGACTGTCAATGAAACACAATATCACTTGTATTTAAAACATCATGCAAATGGTCAGTACAGCAGAGGACAATAAACAAATACCTGAAACGTACTAACAGCAACTGCTTTCTCTCCTATGATAGAGTTTACCGTTGATGATTTTCCAACACCACCTTTGCCCATCACAAGTATTGTCAATGTGCTCACATCCTAAGTTGTTATAAACATGAATATTGTGAAAATACTACAAACAATGCAAGCATCTAAAGAAACACCAGCTTCCATGTGCAGAGATAAAATTCATATCTATTGAAGATTGGGAAGAAAATAGAACCTCTTGTTTAAGTTTTCCCAACAATTCAAGCAATTTTGTCTGTGTGGCAGGTGGGAACTGTTGAATCCCCATCCATTCACAGATTATTTGTGCCGCCATAGATGTAAATCTGTCCTACAAACTGAAAAGTATGAGCACAAAGTTCACAAAGAAGCCATACATAGAAATGCAATGAAATGCCATCAACTAAAGAAAGGGTAAATGTATTATTAAGAGTAATACCATCATAAAAATACTAGAGGAAGCAGATGCAACATTGGTATATAGAAAAGTATGCAGGAAAAGAATCTAAAATAAACTAATACCAAAAAATGAAGATGCCTAGAAATCCCAAAGAGGATTAGAAGAACAATCTCCCAATACCTCTATCTTGATATAACCATTAGAATGTTCCTCTTCCTCAAAAGCTCTAAAAATTTTCTCATTCCACTAAATTCTAATTGGTTTTGTAAGTTATTTTTGTTGATTTTATATGAACAAAACTCAAAAATTCCAAACAACAAGAAATATTCAAGAGGAGGGAATTGAAGAACTTAAAACATGGAAACAGATGATGGAAACATGAGCCGGCACTTGCCACCTAACAACAAGAAGAGAGAACATCTTAAGTTTGTTGAGACCAAAATGCAAGTCCACTGAGGACTATACTAGCCAGTTTATTATTTATCTTTTGGTCCAATCTTGTGCAATATGATGGCATAGTTTCACGGGTTGAGCACTTGACATCAACCCAAAAGACCACATCAAATAAAACATGGGTTAGTCTTGGATTTATAAGGGGAGTGGGCAACACTACCTAATAGGCTAGTCTTTTGGGTTGATGGTAAGCATCCTGTGACAACAGGCAAGGTTTGAAACTTCAAATTGCACCAGACATTGGACACTCTTAAAATCAGTCTAACCATTCTTCAAGTTTTTCAATTGACGAGGAAACACAATACCATATTTTCAAACATTGAAGGATCAACATTTAAATGCAAGAGGTTTAGTCAATTTTCACATAAACGAACAAAACAAAATAGTTTCCTTAATAAATAACCCACAGTTAATGAAGAATCTCTCAACAAAATGTTGGTCGCCCAAGCCAGCATTTTCCAAATACTAAACAATAAGCATTCCGCCAAATACAAAATACATTCATTGTTCGTCGTACATAACCATCATTTTCACAAAGAATAGCCCCCCAAGAAAATATATTATCAAAAGAGGCGATATGTAACAAACAAGAGAAACATGTACGTGCAAAACCTATACCACAAACGAATACGAAAATCAACAAACAACCACAAACCCACAAAACATTACACTACTTCAGCTCAGAATTCTATAAATTTTCCAAGAATTAAAAATAATATCAAACTCAGAAGCCGAATTAAAATAATAGTTTTATTTAACTAACATCTAACTCTGAGAGTTAAAGTGAGAAAGAAAATAACAGAAAGCGGAATGCAAACAAAGAGAGGACGAAACGGAGAGAATGAATTTGCGTTTGGGAGAATCGTCAGCAATTCTTGTGCTACTCCTTAAACCCAAAACCATGTGAAGAATTCGATAGACGAAATCCTTATCTCCGTTATTATAAGAAGACAAAATTTGACCGGACAATATTACCCTCCGGTTACGACGTCAGACGGATAGTATTTTATCATACAAGTCCTGAAATTATATTGTTTTATGAAATTGAGAAATAGTTTCCACATATTATTAAATAGGGTCTCCTTTTCTTTTCTCCTTAATTGTTAAAATATAAAGAACTGATTTTTTTAATTAATTAAAATTTTTTTTTACTGTACTTTAGATTATGAAAATTTATTATCCCTCACCCATTAATATTAAAATGTAATTGATGCAGACATATTTAAAAGAAATGGGAACTATAATTAAATCAAAGAGGTAAATAATTATTTAAAAAAAAGTCAATAGAATCTTAATATCTTGCACTTATGAATTTCTAAAGTCGTTTCTAATATAAATTTATATAATTTTTAAATAACATTTTGACACATGGGTATATTAAAATTTATTTTTCATGAATTAGTACGGCCAATTAGTATAGAATCTTGATGTTCCACGATTGTGGTTGATAGTGAGATGAGATGTGAAAGCAAGACATTCGATCGCCACCACAGCATGCAATTTGATTTGCAAAATTAACCAACAGACATAGATTATCAACTATACATATATAGCTTACTTCTCAAATATTATTCCCTCGCATCAACCCTAGCTAGAAAAAGCTAATTAATTCCCCAAACTTGCATTGCCATTGCCATAACTATACAATATGCAATGCAATGCAACGCAACAATATCTCTGTCAGCTCTGTGTGTGTGTGTGTGTGTGTTATATATCCTCTTCCCCTTAATCATTGAGTGCATTTAAAAGTTATTATTGTATGGTAGAGTGGCAGAGAATAATGTGAATCACTCATCCATTTCAGTGATTCTATTTTCTCATGCTACACAAATCAATCAATACACATGAAATAAAGAATCAAGTGGAGGCATATATTCCCAATGCCATGCGTTGCTACCAGTCACTTTCAGCATATATATATAAATATTCTTTTACTTTTCCATTTATTCATTCACATGTGAAATGATCGAAGCCAATAAAAATAAAAGGAATATTGTTTTCCATGAAATAAATAAATAAAATTAAAGACTGAAAATGAAAGGCATGCATGCAGAATATTGGCATATAGAAATCTGTCATCAAGTCATGATCATGCAAATCCAGACTATAATATGTCTGCCAGAAATGAAAAGTGATTTTGGTACGCTTTTTAAATTTCAAGCCATATATCAAACGAAATGAAGCTTTACTTTTATCATACATATTCATATAAGGTAGGTAACTCGCTATTCTGGAAATTAACAATATTGCAGAAGCTAGCTACCATACCATCCCATCAAGATTAATTAGCAGAGACTGGCGATCGATCGAGAAAACTCGACCGTCATCATGTTTGGATGGCGCCCTGGAAAGACAAAGTTACCCAGTGCCATGGCCGTAAGTCAATATTGATACGTCCTATTGTTAATTATTATTTATGGACATTATTTTCAAATGTGTTGATTTTGTCTTTCCATTTGCTATGGTTATTATAGAATGTTGAGCTGAAGGTACACATGGATTGCGAAGGCTGCGAAAAGAGAATACGAAGAGCAATCTCTAAAATCGATGGCAAGGCGAAGATTACTACTTCTCTTTCTCTTTCTAATAATTTTAGTTACTTCAGACTTTCCCGTTAATTAGTCACCCTCTCTCTTCTTCGACAAATCAATAAATTACATTTACAGGTGTGGATAGCTTGGCAATCGACATGGACAAGCAGAAGGTAACAGTAACTGGATATGTAGACCATAGAAAAGTATTAAAAGTAGTGAGAAGAACAGGAAGAAAGGCTGAATTTTGGCCATTTCCATATGACAGTGAATACTATCCGTATGCAGCTACTTACCTGGACGAAACTACTTTTACATCTTCTTATAACTATTACATGCATGGATTCAATGAAAATGTCCATGGATATTTCCCTGATCAAGCTTATGCAACTGTCCCTGATGAAACAGTTCATCTTTTTAGTGAAGATAATGTTCATGCATATTGCACCGTTATGTGACTAATAAATCCATTTTGGGAGTTATTTTCATTTGACATCAGTTATTATAAATCATAAATAATTAAGCCCAAAGTCCATGAAATGTGGATATATTGTAATTTGAGAACTGTCATCAGTTAAAAGAGTTGTTTTTATTTTTTTTCTTATGCTATTTACTTTTTATTAAAATTTGGATTAATATCTCTTGTTGTCAAGATTGATTCATTGTGTGTTGATGCAATTTTTTACTCAACTTGCTCAAGTGAATCTTTGTTTAAGCGTGAAATTAAGTCAATTGCCAAAACTTATGTTTTAAAGTGAGAAGATTTTAAGGTAGAGAGATATAAAGTATTTATCTTTCTCTCATTAATTCAAACTGTCTTTTTAATAAAATTTTAAACTATTTATTATATTTTTTAATTTAACTAATGTTGAAGAGATCTTTTTGACAAGTGTTAAAAGCATTAATAGTATATAACACTTGTAACTTTTTAAATGTCAAGTGTACTTTTTTACTTAAAAAATAATTTATCTTTTCGTAAAATTTTGTTGTACGCATGTGCATATGTGTGTGTGTGTATATATATATATATATATATATATATATGGGTAAGGTCTTATTAAGAATTTATAAATTTGATATTTAAAAAAAATTTATTTTTTTTCTTTTATATGTGATTGAATTTTTACTTTTTTAAAAAAAAATTTTTTTTTTTAATATTTGTGATAAAATTCTTTACTCTTAACAAATAATCATTAATTTTTAACTAAAAAAATATATTATCTTTTAAGTCCTTACACATTTAAATACAAAATCTCAACAAAAGTTTATAAATTAGGTATTTAAAAAGACCTTTCCTTTTTATCATGAGTATGTATACACCTAAATATAAGACTGTTATGAAAAAAGTAACAACATACTTCAAAACTAAGAAAGCTTTCTCTCTTTTTTGGGGTACTCCTTTACTCGTTGCTAATGAGATCTCCTTATAATTTTTATACTGTTGTCAATTTTACTTATTAAGGTTGTCGTTGCTTCTCGTATAAGACATCTCCTCAAAATTATTGAGTAATTATTATCTATTTATTTTTGAGGTTCTGTCTTGTCCCCTTTAAAATATGATTTCTCTTTTGAGGTAGTTGACTTAGCGTCATCCTTTAAGCCTGATATTTATGAGCTTGGACCCTTTATTTTATGGGTTTAAGTCTCGTAGTCGCTTTGATATGAACTTGGGTTCCTTATTTGTGTGCTCGAGCCCTTTAGTCATTTTATCTTTATGCTTAGGCCTTACAGTTAAAAATTCATGTACGGCAATGTCATTCATCTCCAGTAATTTTTTCGTTTTGTCTTGGAGTTATTGTATGAATTGTAAATAAACGTGAAAATTAAAATATGAAATTGGTAATATATATATATATATATATATATATTACCTTTATAATTGAAAATTGTAACTAAAAAGAAAACCCTTAGGTTCCTTAATGGTGGCAAACATGATTGTTTCAACGTGATGACAAAAGAATCTTGGAGACCAGTAACCCAAAGAGAGAAATAAAATGTTGTAATATAAAATAAAGCGATCCTCGAATAATTGAGAGTCATTCAGTTTTACGAATCAAGATTCCTATTTTGTTAAATTTCAAATTATAACTCCTTTAACATACAGAGTTGCATCTTTATGAATTTATTTATACAAAAGGCTGCTAGTTTAGAGTTTAACAAAATACCGATAAGAATCACCGCATCTCATAGATTTACCCCAATTTGTGCCAATCGATATCAGGTGTGGTGTTGGCAATGACATGCCATGCAAGAACGATAACAGAAAACGCACACTCAAGCATACAAGACCAGACTGTTTTCTACCAGTGAATGTTTGTCTAAGAACAGAAAACAATGTCAGGATAGGATTAGCAAACAAGAATTCAATGAAAATTCGGGACAGATGCTTATTTGAACAGAAAACTAAATCACGGGGATCATGAGATGTGCTATGTCTCTGCGGAAACAAGATTTTCGTCCTTGATCCTATTTGATGACAAAATCCTATCCATGCAAACCAAACCATGCAGAAAATGTCCAAAATGGAATAAGCACTTTTCATGGTATACTTATAGCTTTCATTTCCGAAGATAACCCACAAAACATCATGCAGAAGCAAAAGCACAGCTTCCCAAATCAATAATCAAAGTAGAGTAGTATCATAAGAGTAGTTTGAATGAAAGCAGCTTGACTAAATGTCAATGACTAAGGGATTCAATTGCAACCACAAATTATAGAGAGAACCCACATGGCGTGTGAGAGAGCAGATCAAGAGATTACCAACCAAACAAAATGAACGAACTTTGTCAATCATCAACTTACATTTAAATGTTTTTCTAAGAATATAAGAACTTTTAAGAAAAAACTGCGAAGAAAGTATAATTATCTTCCATGAATTAGACTTTCTTATATTAGCATAGATTTATTTGCCTTAAACAAAAAAAAAAAAAAGAAAAAAAAAAGGGAAGATTTTCCTTATTACTCCTTTTGGGGTTTGGAATTAATGCATTAATTAGTACGGTGATAGGGTTGTTATAAATGCAGAATGGAATTGTGAAATAGAAAATAACTAACAATGCTGAAGATCAATGTGGGAAAAGAGATTGATCAGGAGCAATGAAGAGGCAACAAGTATTGTAATTTCTATACACAAGGCTGTTTATTCTACGATTAACATTATCAGAATAATATTAAGTTATATATTTGTGTTAAAGATGTTGAAAGAATTGAAGCTTCATATATGCTTGAAAATACAAAATCATCGGTCAAATGTGCATCAATTTTGGAACTTGAAACACTTCAGTCTTCAGTGCTACCTCCATCGAGCACCACACGCAACAACTCTCAAATAGAAAGCATGCATGTTCCCCATAGATTCATTGGTTTATAGTAAACTGAGATATTGTTGTCTTATAAGTCACAATGGATTAAAATAAAATTATTAACTATTAAAATATAAGTGTATGACAATAGGAGTGAGAGAGAAATTAATGTTAATTATTATATACAAGTAACTGTTTATTAAATATTCTAACTGTTGTCAATGCAATAATTTCAAACAAAGCCTAATATATTCAATATTTAAAAGAAAACAAAAATTAGACCTAACTTGTAATGAACCTTGACTTGGAGTGCGTTGTGTATTATCGCGTGTAGTACTCTATTTTAGACCCAACTTATATTATTTACTGTTGCTATCTCCATCAATCAAATAGAATTTTGTATGTATTTATTAATTGATAATTATATTACTCTATTATCTCTATTTAAATTCTTGAATTTAATTTATTAAAATTTTATTAATTACATTATAATTGTCTAATTTAAATCATTATTGTGTAAATGTTCAGTTAAGCTAAGCTGTAAAATAAAAGTGAGTGATAATTGTTAATATCACGGACTATCAATTGTATATAAATAAATGAGTGTTTGATAAATATTAATTATCAAGTAAAAGTGATTGTTGAGTACGGTACTGTAATTTTCAATCCAGAGTTGGTACCAGCTGTCAAGGTCTATAATAAACACAAGTAGTTTTCAATCAATATTCGTTGTTGCCAGTTATTAATAACATATAAATAAATAAATTTATAGTTTTTATCAAATATCTAATTAATTATTTTTTTTAAAAAAATTATATAAAGTATGATTGTTATAAATGTAGTCTTAAATTGCTTACAAATTTTTAAGGTCCTGGTTTCCCCAATAAAACAGTGCACTGAATATTGACTGTTAGGTTTCGCTGCTGAATTGAGTGAATGATTGATATTTGGGCAGTTTTATGCCCCCAATTCCCTTGCTTACACAAGCAGGATGATACCACAAAATAGTTTCTTCTTCAGATTTCCCGTACAATAAACGAAAAAAAGAAAAACAACAGAGTGAAAAAGCAAAGAAATGGAAAGATCAACAGTGATGATAAAAGACAATAGTCATGGCCGCTTACCTCAACAACACTCAAATTCTCTTCCGTACATGTCATTTCCATCGAAAACCGCTCTAAGGGATGCATCTTTCTCTGCTTATCTCAGATCAGATCATCATCAAGCTGACGATTCTGAGATGAACATTTTTTACGCTCAGAAGTGCTTCAACGAAAGCAGCAGCAATTGTAATATCGATGCCAGCCTTAGCAAGCGGGTATCTCCTGTCAACGTTATTAATCTGGACCGGATATGGGAGATGAGTAGTACTGATATCTCTGCAGCTTCTATTCTTAGATTCTCTTCTGCTTCATCTGTTGATGAACATGGGAGAAATTGTCGAGCTCGGTCGTTTAACGCTACGCCTACTGCTTCATGTGAAGCTAGCTGGAATAGCCAGACGGGACTATTGTCAAATCCTCCAGGTGCAACTGCTGTTTCCATGAGAAAACCTGATCATGAGAAGAAAAGAGGATCATCTTCTTCTGGTAATAAATGGCTTTTTGGGAGAAAATGCCCATGCTCCGGGAAGAAATCTGTGCAGGTTGATGTAAAGTTATTGGTCTCACAACCCAAAACCCCAGCTCTACCTTTATACAGCAACAAAAGGCAAATACAGAAATCACTTGAAAGTTCCCTGGATAAAAATTCGGTCATATCAAACTCAGATTGGAGCAAAACAACTGAACCAACCATCTCGAATACTCGCAGAATCTCAGCTAAGAATAGTTTTCTAAACCTTAACCAAGGTGTGATTGCTACAGGGAGACCGCACAGTGATGGAACTGGGTTCACTTTTCCTGTATTGAACCAAAATTCCTCAATGAAATTGGTATTAAACAGTTTGCCACTGAATACAAATTCCCCTTCCCTGGAAAATCCACCCCGGGAATCATTAGAAATTTTTCAGACAACGTCAGAAGACCCCGTGTCGATAAAATCAACGGAAATTCAAAACAGGAATTTGGTTTCCCGTCAAAGTTTTACTTTTCCGGTGAGTCCGAGCAGAACCCTGATCACTTCCATCACGGACGATGATGTAGCAAGCGATGCAAGCTCAGACTTGTTCGAGATTGAGAGTTTCTCGACGCAAACAACTTCATATCCAATGTACCACCATACAGATTCTCTCGACGAAGCTTCAAGCTTCAACGCAAGAAGAATAGCTGCAGCCACAAACGCTAGCTTAATCTATCGCAGGAGTCTCGACGAGCCAGTGACAACAGCTGAAGGATTCGACAGAGGAAGCGTAACCAATTTTTCAGCTTCCGCGTCGGAAATTGACGAAATGACAATGATGCATTACGAGAGCGGTAGCGGTAGCGGCGGCGGAGGAGGAAGGAGTAAGAATAAAGGGAAAGTGGGGTTGTTGTTGAGCAGTCGATGTGAGAAGGCGGTGAGCGCGGGGCCAAATCAACGGGAATAAACCACCGCTAGCGAGGTCTCAATCTGATCGACTGTCCCTACATTTTGCAACAAGGGAGATCAAGCTGTGATGGCTAATGCCATGATTGCCGCCATTTCTACATATCTAAATTATTGTTTTTTGAGTTTTTCCTTTTTCTTTTTCTTTGTTCTCTCTTTCCGATTGCTACCGTTTTGTTTTTTCTTCTATTTTCTATGATCTTCGTGTGATTTGGGTTTTGAGTGTAGGGTCTTGTTGTTGATATGATTGATCAACAAACTCCATTATTGACCAATGTCCACCTTATCTATTCATAATTGTAACTTATTTTTTCTTTTTATTTATATAAAATTAGTATTTGATTGGTGTAATACTATAAAATTAGAACTAGAGTAAACAATAAATTAAAAAAAAACATTTTCATCAAAATAAAAAGGTAGAAAAATTGTATGAAAGTAAGTAATATCATCCTTACAAAATAATTATTTCTCCTATGATATGGTACAATTCTCTAATTCTTATCACCCAACCATGGGTTGGGGTGATGCTCCCTCTCTTACTAAAGCATAAAGGTGTTCCACCCATTAACTTACAAATAAAAATAAAAGCAAAATTTTAAACACAAAAAATTAAAGTGCCTTGTAACTAAAATAATATAAAGACTCGTCCAAGCAAAACCACAACTAAAAATATAAGGCATTACAAATAAAATTCTTTAATTCTACTACCAGTGTAAAGTCGTTTCCATTGAAAGCTCGTCTCTTGGGTAATGACTACCAAGGCCTCTCATTGGGCCTGGAGATGGAAACAACATTTTACAGGCCGGCCCAAAATTAAGTCCTTGGTTTTGTATTCTCCCAAATGAGAATTTGAGACACAGTTCCATGGGCCTCAAGAATTTTGGACTTTTAAGTAAATTGAGCTCAAGCAAGTAGTCTGGCCCATTTTCAATTTCCTGGACACCAAGTTGGGCGGTCGAACAAGAAAAAACAGCTGCCACATTTACTAGCTGCTTGCTTTGACTCGTGGTTTTGAAAAAGGCAGACAGATTTCCAAACACCGAAAAATGGAAAACCGCTGTCGGCACCTGGATCACCATAATGAAACTGTTGGCGTAATATGCAGGCAGGTTCCCGCTTCTTCATCAGTTTTTTCTCCTCTTTTTGACAGTATATAAGACAGAGAGCTATATAAACAAACAATTCATGGTTCATTTCATACAGTTGAAAACTCTCACCTTTTATTAGAGATAAATACTTGCCCTATTTCATGGCTTCTCTTGTACTTTTACTTTCTGAGATCCTTCGTCTGCAAAATCCCAGTTCGGCGTCTGTGGAAGCATTACTAGATTCTTGTGCGCTCCCTCCATATGTGGCCACCCAAAATGTCTTGAGAAATAGAGCAAACGGCCACTTAGATCAAGAAATGGTAGAGGAAAATCTGCCAGAGCCGACGATTTGCGTGGATATGGTCTAGCCTTAAACATTTTGTAGATAAATGAATAAACTTCTCCTTTGTTTCTTTTTTTCCTGCTGGCGGGCCGTCTGTTCAGTTCTACACCAATTACATCAATTGTCCGCCTTTAGTGACATTACCAAAAATACTCGGTGCTCATGGTTTGGAATTCTGATCTTGGGGGATGCGAACAAGAAATCTGAGAAGAGTAAACCAAATATTGTGTTCGCTAGAATGTTTAGATCGTGATGGTTTGGAATTCTGATCTGGGGGGATGCGAACAAGAAATCTGAGAAGAGTGAACCAAATATTGTGTTCCCTAGAATGTTTAGATCGTGTGAAATCGATTGTTCTGTTCTTCACATCCTGTCATTCTTACTTTTAATCTTTCTCAATAATCTCTTATTTTTTGGTTGTACATAATTTTATTTTTCTCACTTGTGGATTCGTATATTGTATTACTCGATGGCCTAAAACAAAATAAACATAGCGGGCAAGACAGAGAAATCGATGCACATTACAACAAAAAAAAGGGTCCCAATTTGAGATATTCTAGTAGAAATGAGCCAAAATTATTTAGCACTCAAACTATAAGGAGAACTTTACAAACAAATTGAAATGCAAGAATCTCAGTTCACTGATTGATTGAGCATGAGATATGATCATCCATACTAGATTAACCCATATGCAGCTAAAGGTGATTTTTTATGGCATTTTCTTGGTAAACGGTACGAGAACTGTCCTGTTAGGCCATCAAGGGTTACAAAGAGATTAAAAGAAGGCAAAAAGACACTGAAGCAAAGTCGAGGGGGGAAGAATTAACTTGTCATTCTTCAACCATCCCTTTGTTTATGTATCTTCATTTATTTTCATCATCCTCAAAAACATAACTGCAGAACTCACAAAATAAATAAAACTAGAAAAGAATCCCTTAATTTTCCGCAATGATAATTCAATGTTCCAAACAGACAGTACAATATAAACTCTATAAGCATGTCAAGTTTTACAGATTCTTGTGGCAGATTCCATTTTCCGGAATGTGTTATCCAATGATGGAATAACCATGGTAATTCAGACAATTGTACCTCGGAAGAAGACACTGGCACTACAGCAACTGATAAGCATGCGTAATCCTTTTCAATTATAGACGTTTCTTCTTAATTAACAAGGTTAAACAAATTTACCAAGCCACCCAACAGATATCCATCTAACACAAAGAACTTGGGTGGTGTGATGTACGTAGAGACAAACAAATTCTCGTGCCATCACAAGAAAGCGGCAAAATATTAGCATTAGACCAAAAAAGACCATGGTCATATAAATAAAACTTTCTATTATCCTCACAAATTACATCTACCACTTCTTATAGTTAACCGCAAATACTAACTTTAATCACCCATCTTCATGGTTGGTGATAAGAGGCAGAAGCGGTTTGGTTTGAACCGGATTTCAATGTTTTAAATTAGATAAGACTTCAATGGAACTAAACCAATAATAAAGAATAAACCAAACTACCAATAATTATTAGATCAATTTCATTTGGATCAATTTGATTCAATTTATATTTAAACTAATAAAAAAAAGAGTACATTTAGTTAATTCAATTTGAATTGATTTGAACCAAACATAATTTAAAAACTAAACCAATAATTGCCGGTTTTATTTTTTTAAATCGAAATCAATTTAAATAGATGGTTTGGATAGATTCGATTTGGATTTACCCACCCCTATTTGGTAATGTCTTTAATCAGATAAAGGCCAGAGAGAATACAATTGGAAGAATGTTGTCATCTACAGTGCAAACTCAAACTACTAATAAATGCTAAATATAAAATCACAAACGAAGCACATATCAAGGATACATTGCCCATCGAATACAGAAACAACCGATTTTCATAACATGAGATTCAACAATTCAGAATCTATGAAAGCTAAAGAGCATTTCTTCAAGCTTTGCTTAACAGTCTTCATTTGCAGGCCACCGATTACAACTACTTTTAGGACAAAGAGAAGCCAAAAGAAACTCTGGAACAAGACCAGAAAAATCAGGAGCCTAAATGACAAGCAGATGACTCAAATTCTGTGCAATAATAACAATAACTTTGAACAAGAGAACACCACTGACCATTTTAATGTTATAGCCCAAATCCAAATTTTACCTTCTCGGTAAGAGGAGCATCAATGCGCTCCATGAAGAGATTTACTACACAATTTTCTATTAGATTGCAATAGAATAACTGTTAGACAACCAAGAATACCATGAAACAAGAATGAAAAGGAATTAAAAGTATTGCACATAAATAACATTAAATATCAGTCAAGACATATAACAAGTTGATGACAAATACAGTACACAAAGCATCACAAGTTGTTCAAAGACAACTTTCATAATCCACATTAGAACCAAGAGTAATCATCGAATAAAATAAAAACACAATACACATAGTAGGGCTAAGATCATAATCATAATAGAAACAGTAACACCTCAAGCTGTTTCCTTAGTCGGAACCTTCTCGTATCCCATCTTCTTAGGGCTAAGATCATCATGACCATCCTCATCACTGAATTCCTCATAGGAATTTTGAGAATCATGGCGGTTGGCAAAAAGGCTCCACACCAAATACATGGTAATAGCTGTAAGCGATCCACACCCAACACCAAAAAGCAAAGCCACAACGACACTCAAGATATCTTTGGTGCGATCGCGGAGAGAAGAAAAGTCATACCCAAAGTGGGAAAGCCGGCGTTGTGGCTCCTCGACCAGGGGTCGATCAACGATTGCAGGGAAAATTGGACGATCAATGAAGATTAGCGGCCTGTGGGGACTGAATTGACGGATTTCAGTGAAGATTGTGACAAATCCACCGGGATTGTTGGAATTAGGGTTAGGGTTTTTTGGGTTCAAGGAGAAAGAGTAAGAAGAAATGAAAAGGGTTTTGCACGGCCGTGCAGAGGCCGCAACTGAGAGAACGCCGATGAAGATTGTGAAAGCAAGTAGGAAACGCTGAATCGAAGACGCCATGAATACACACCAAACAGCTTGGAGCCACCGCAGAATTCGGCGAGTATTGATTTTCTTTCAGGTATATGTACTTTGGCCTTCGTCAGGATTTTATACCAAAACTTTCTTGACAATTAGTGGGAAAATTTCAGAAAATGTCCATCATTTTTGTTTTTATTAACAAATACTAACAATTTTTTTTATTAATATTTGTAGAAGTTGACCTGGACAATTGCTAGTTGAATATATTTGTTATCAAGTCCACTTGTACGAAAAGTGGCACTTTTGTCTTTACACCGCCAATGAAAGCACAGTAATTCTATAAAGATAATACATGTTGTGTACATTGCCAAAGTTGTACGGAAGAAAAAATATTAAAATATATAAAATAAATAATAAATAATATTTAAAATATTTAATAAAAAATTAAAATATATAATAAATAATACTTAAAATTATTTTAAAAATATTTAAAATAATTTTTTAAAAATTAAAAAATATGTTAAGAAAAATTTAAAAGATAAAATAAATAACACTTAAAATAATTTTAAAATAATTTTTAAATCACGCTTTATAATATATAATAAATAATATTTAAAATAATTTTTTAAAAAATTAAAAATATATATATAAAAATTTAAAATACTTAATAAATAGTATTTAAAACAATTTTGAAAAGATTTGAAATAATTTAAAAGCCACACTTGAAACATATAATGAATAATATTTGAAATGAATTTAAAAAAATTTAAAATAGTTATTAAAAAATTATAAAAAATTTAAAATATATAATAAATATTATTTAAAATAATTTTAAAAGAATTTAAAATAATTTTTAAAAAAATTAAAAAAAAATGTAAAAATATTTAAAATATTTAATAAATAGTATTTAAAATAATTTTAAAAAAATTTGAAATAATTTGAAAACTACACTTAAAACATGTAATGAATAATATTTGAAATGAATTTGAAAAAATTTAAAATAGTTATTAAAAAATTATAAAAAAATTTAAAAAATTTAAAATATATAATAAATATTATTTAAAATATTTTTAAAAATATTTAAAATAATTTTAAATCACACTTAAAATAAATAATAAATAGTATTTAAAATAATTTTTAAAAAAATTATTAAAAAAAAAGGCAACAATACATACAAGTACTGTCACAAAGTAAGTCATTACTCTGTTTTGAAAGAACACATGCAATGGACTGTGCATTACCCACCTTTGTAAACTGAAAAATTCTCCTATCCTCTCCTACGCGAGATTTCCTTACAGGTACCGTAGTGAATCCCAGTGTCATGTATTTGTTTTCACGTAATTATGTATCGTTTAGGGGAGTGGTATTGTAAGAAATGTAACCCTAAAAATTGGTGAAATCATAAATTTAGAAACTTGGGAGTTAAAACATAAAATTTCAAAACTTGGGGGTTGACTATTATTAATTGACAAACCATAAGCATTTATTTCCTAGTTTGGTAAGCTCAGAGTCTGCGAGATTTAATTAAATACTTCGCCTTTGATAACTCTCTTTACTTGAAACGTTGGAAAACATAGCGGCAAGTTTGGTGGACATTTGCCAAATACGTTGTTATTATTAAATAATAATAATAATAATAATTGATTCACCTAAATAGTCATGTTGCTCTATTTTTATTTATTTTTATTTTTTTGTTAAAAATCTACCCATTTTGGAAGAAAATACTTCATATAATCAAAAACGCAAATATATTGAAACTAATGGCACGTGTTTCAAACTGGAAAACTCTTCTAGATGTTCAAGAACGCTATTAAGCTAAAACCATTCAACAAACTTGAGTTTGGTACAGGTTAAAACTCTTCCAGGTTGAGTTACTTTGAAACTCTTCAATGAAACTTAAAAAGAGTTTGACACAAAGTGAAGAATTTTAAGTGTGTTCTAAACTCAAGTGTAATAATGAGTTTCGAGCATATTAAAATTCTTGGACACAAAAAATTTCAACATGCTCTAAATTCGTGTTGAAATTTTGAGCAGCAAGTGAACAATACGATAATGAGTTTCGAATACGTTGATATTTTCTGACTCGTTGAAAACTCACTTTAATGTATTTGAGTTTTTAACTATGCAAGGACATTTTAAAAAAAAAAAAATTAATTATAGAATTAAAATAATATAATTATTTTAATAAATTAACTTTAAAAATTATGTATTTTATTTTTTAGAATAACAATAATAAATGAATAAATTAAAAGAAAAATCAATTGTTACAAGAAAGCGGTGGGTGCCAAGAGCCTTTCTGGCAATGGAATCGATTTGTTTTTCCTCTTTCTTTCACTTCTGTGGTTGATTGTATGTAGTGTAGCGAAACAGAGAGAAAGATGAAGAAGAAGAAGAAGCAAAGGGAAAATGGGAGTGCTTTCCAATAAGATTAAAAGAGATGAACTCAAGGCTGGAGATCACATATATTCTTGGAGAAACGCTTACATCTATGCCCATCACGGTTTTCTCTCCTTTCTTTTCTTTATCCGTATTTTGGATTAAAATTTCTGGAAATGATGTTGGATCTCAAATAGAATTTCCTCAATAATGTTATATAATTGGTATTTCTGCCAAAGGTGCTACCTTTTTTTGTTATTACTGAAACTGATAATTGGATAAACAAGTTTTCATCGTCTTATTCAATTTGTATTTTGAAAGTTTACTGATTACATTTCTGGAAATGTTTGTTCTGACCTTGGCATAAAATTTATTTTTGTTGAGATATTTTTGATAACCATTGGAATTTAGTTGACGAAGTTGTGATTTTAATGCACATAAATATATTTTCTCGTTTCCGTGGAAGTTCCAGTTTTCTGTTATGGATTTCAATCAATCTATCAGAGTTTTATAATGGGAAATCAACCTGCTTTGGGCACGCGGATAATTAGTTTATTTGATAAACTGTTGGTGGAGTTGATATATGTGTTATTTTAGATTGAATTATGTTGTCATATGCCTATTGCCGTGGGTTGAGTGAGGGACTTGATGGATTTGTGATACATTTTTCAATTTGTCTCCAAAAGCACAGATTGGAAACGTGAACTGATCATTCATTTTTAAAGGGGATGCTGAATTTAACAGGTTTTCGGTTTGGCTAATTTACCTTCTGATAGATATACTGCAGAAGCATATTATTGTGGTTTGTGGTACAAAATGAATTTTGGTGCGGGTGTATTTGTTCCCATTTTCAATACACTAGAGTTTATTGCTAAATATCTACTTCCTATGCAGTATGGAGTGGAAGCCTGAATATCAATAGTGTATTTAAGGTTCATTGGATTATGCACTAAATCAAATGTCACAGTGATTCAAATGTACTAATTGAATGTAAGATTGCGAGCATAAGACACAAAGGTGGCTGGTGCTTATTTATCAATTCAGACCATATAGTTCTTAAGGACATTTACAGATTCTTTGTGTTATATGAGATGTATGTTATTGTCGTACATTAAAATTGTCACAGCTTTCTTTATTTGACAGCTTGGGTGGAGTATACTGAATTACTCCTAAATTCCATCTTTGGGAAGATTTTAGTTGAGGAATTTATGATGACAACGGAGAATGGAATTGAGGGAATGCTGTCCTTCTTTCCTAATATCAGTTGACAAATTGTGTTGAGCCATGTGATTGAGAGAGAATGTTATGCAGAAGTGAATGATTTCTGTCCATCACTGTATTTTTTCTACAAAAGCTGTTTATTGTGTCAAATAGAATTGCATCTTAAATCCATCATACACATTTTCAACATTTTCATGCATATGTAGATGCGTAAAAAACATGCTTGGATATTACCAAAAGAAAAAGAAAAAAAAACCACTTGGAATTGAATGTTTGACTTCATTGGTTTCTTGAGATTTTTGGTTCAAGTAATTGTTGATTAGCTTCCTGCCAAATCTGATTTCAACAATGTATATATGATGTACCTGAATGTTGGTACACATTTCTGCACACCGCGTTTTTCTTAGACAAATTTTTAAATATCATTTGCAACATGAATTGTATGTACTAAGTGACTAGTGAAATGATAAAATTCAATAACAGCTTTGCTAACTTACGCTCCAATTTGAGGCAGGAATATATATTGGCAATGGAAAGGTGATTCATTTCACTAGAGGAGCAGGCCAGGAAATTGGCACGGGAACTGTTTTAGACAAAATCATATTTAGCTCATCTCCTGCTCATCCTTCAGATAATCCATGTCCACAGTGTGGTGATAACACAAGGCTAGATTGTGTCATCCTATCCTGCATCGACTGTTTTCTTTACAGTGGTGAGCTCTACCTCTTCGAGTATGTTGTCTCACCAGCTATCTTTCTTGTCAAATCTCGAGGAGGGACTTGCACCCTTGCGACTTCCGACCCACCAGAAGTGTCATCCATCGTGCCAATTTCCTCTTTCAGAATGGTTTTGGTGTCTACCATGTTTTCAAGAACAACTGTGAGGACTTTGCCATCTGCTGTAAAACAGGTCTACTTGTTGTAACTAGCCTCAGCGTTGGTCGTAGTGGGCAGGCAGCATCATTGGTGGCTGCTGTAAATGCTATCGTTTCTTCACCACTCCGATATTTGACTGCCAGCTTCAGTGGCCTGGCAGCTGTGGGCTATGGTATGTACTGTGTTAGCCGATTGGTTTCTGATATCGGAGTACAGCGTGATGTGGCTAAAGTACAAGTAGAGAGACTTGTTGCCCAACCTAGACTGGATGATGAAAGTCTTGCAGCTGATATCCCCAGAGAAGAATGATATATGGGGCAATGTGGAAATGCTTCATTTTGGATTTATCCATGTTTTTGTCCAAATTAAATATGCTAATCATTGTATTTACCTTGGATAATTACAATGAAATGTTTATTCACATTTTTCTCAATAACATACCAGGGAAACTCAGAAAATAAATAAAACCAGAAAAGAATCTCACTTGCTCCACAATGACAAGAAAATTAAACACGAAAATGTAAAACTAAATTAACTTCAGCTGTTTTATAGGTTAACCTGTAGCATAAACAGGTAATCTAAAATTATCTAAGCAAAACCAACAAAACAATTAAAATTCAAAAATCCATTATGAGAGTTTTTACATTTATTATATGAGGGTTTATCATATCTCAGGAAGTCCAACTGTCACATAATATAATATAGGTAAGAAAAATAACAAAACATCAATAATCTAAAATACAATAATGATTAAAGGAAGTAAATAGTATTTCAAAATCTAATTATTCCACATCAATATTTTTAAAAATTAAGATTTAACTACCAAAAAATAACTAATAAAATTTTAAAAAGTTGTCAAACAACCAAAAAATTAAAAAGCAAACTTAAAATCTAAAAATGAAGGAAAATTAAGAAAAAAAAATGATAAATTTTAAGAGAAAAATTTATTTATTTTTTTATTGATCGCTCAAATTTGAATATTTTATCTAATATAAATTACAAAATATTTATAATAAATGATAACTATTATAAATGACCTTAAACAATTTTTATCCAAAAAAATTAACATATTTAATTATTTAAATTAATTGTTTAATTAGTTTAATTTTTTGTCAAATAATTCTCCATCAAACTCAACTAATTTTTTACAAACAGAAATAATAGATTTAATTTAAAATTTGGATTACAAATAAATTATTTGTTGGTTATCCATTGACAAAAGTGTTACTCTCAATTATTCTCTATTTTTATCTTTATATTTATCAATACAATTTTTCATCTTTTACTTCAATGATAAATCTCTCATCCTAACTTTTCCAACACTCTCGTTCTCTATTCCATCTTTTGCTTCTATAATGCATCATTGATCCTAACATGTAATAGCATATAGGATTTATTAATTTCCTCCAGTATTTTAAAAAATATGATAATGACAAAATGATTATGCACATAAATTGTTAAAAGGAATTGATTTAATTAATTTTTTAAAAAACAAAAGAGTTGCTTGAATAACTGCTATTTTTAATTCATAAAACATGTTTTTAAAAGATTAAAAAAAAATAACTTTCGTGTGAATGTAAAGTTTCATAACTTTATACTTGTCAACCAAAAAAAACAGTCACAATAATTTACAGTACATGATTAAACTAAGATTTTTGTTGAAAAAACAAAATTTATCTTTTATAATATTAATAAAATATTATAACAATAAAAATAAAAATAATAAAATAAATATTCACTTGGAACCGTCTAGTTGTTCAAGTCATGATTTCTAAAGCCAATTTTAAGTTGCATTGGGTAGAACCCTCATCTGGATTGGCACACCACATTTAAGTTAAGACACAGCAGGAAACCAAGATTTAATCTTGAGAGTGGAGGAATTGGTAGGATTTGTGGGACTGACAACTGATTCTGAGTTTGTGACGACATATTTGATTGAGAATGCTAAACCTTCGGATAAGATAATTATAGTATTGATCCATGGCATGTATGTGGCAAGCAACTCCGATGGAATTGAGTTTGTAAGGACTATCAATCTGCTAGAAAAGCGGCAAGCTTTCCTGATGTACGACACTACTTGAAAAAAGGGCAACTATTGAGAGAAAAATTACCAAACTTGACAACACAACACATTGAGTGAATCACCTTTAAGTCACAATCTCTTCTCACGAAAAGATATCAAGACATAAATCCAAACTAATACATAGGACAATACACCATAAATTTCAGTTCAAGAGATGACAGATCACAATCACCCTAATAAATGGACCAAATCTCCTTCCATTTCTTAAACAAATCTTTCATGAGCACTAAAAATAATGTCAAAACATACTAGTACTTTTTCACACACTCGAGAGATGTTCAAGTGCAATTACAACTAGGAACAGACCAAATGAACCTTGTGCACAATTACATACATACATACAACATAAAATTTCGTTTTAATTTATCTGTCCTCTGATTTACAGTAATTCATAAAGATTCAATCAAAAATGTGTCTTACACGCCTTCTAGTAAGGCCACAAATCAATTCCGCCAGGCTTCTTCACAAGGATTTGATTGTATTCAGGCCTTGCCATCTGCAAACAAGTCATCCATTATTATTACTACTTCATGGCATACCAAATATGTAGAAGAAATTCAAGCAAATTATGTCGTACATATACAGTCACAAGAGTTGTTACAATGCTCTATTCAACCTAACCACAAAACTGGATTTCTAGAGGTAGTCAAACTAACTCTGCCTATACAGTAAAAAAAAAATCAAAAGGATCAGATCATACGATTAAGTATGGAAATCAAATGTAGAACCACCAGATTAACACCACTAAAATGCTATTACACCCCTAAATCATCAGTAGTACTCTTTCAGCTGTCCAATTGCCCTTATGTGGTCAAGGTTAATATACATTTTGTGTGTGTAATCGCAAGGTTTCTAGCAATTCAATGTTTAGGATTCGGAAGTTATGATGGGCAACATATAATTACCAAAGGTGATAAAACAACCCATGGAACTGGATGCCCTTTCCTCTTTCTTAACTACCATTTTCAAAGAATGCGTGGATAATGGGTGTAATCTGGAGGGAATTATTGAGTAACAACATACAGCAGACTGCTGTCAAGGTTTCCACTATTGACAACCGAACACAAAACTAAAAATTCTGCATCTTAAATATGATTCATGCATACATATCAATCGTATTGGAATATGTAATATCATAATAATAGTATAATTGAATTACTCTTTTTTTATATAATTTTGAAGCCTATAATAACAAATTTAATAATTGAATCCATGAAAAATTTACAATTGGCCCACCAAGACATTCAGATAACAAAGGTTGCATAAGATCCCAAATATCATTTTCAACAAATTGGCAGTTAATTGGTGTAATCTCGAGGGAATTATTGAGCAAAAACATACAGGAGACTGTTGTCAAAATTTCCAGTATCAATAACCAAACACAATTTAACTTACAATTCTGCATCTTAACCATGATTCATGGATATGTAAATTCTTCTCCAACCAAACTGCTTATGATATGATTTTGAAGCCTATACTAATAAAATTAATAACCGAATTCATGAGAAATTTGCAATTTACTCACCAAGATATTCAAATAATAAATGTTGCATGAGAACCCAAATATCAACATTTCACTGTGTCCCTTAAGTCGAATCAATTCATTCACATTCATTTTGTTTCGAGCAAACAGAGAGAAATTCAAACAAACAGTGTAGGTTCAACTCGTAATTATCCCAAAAGCAAGACAAGAAGTGTGCGCCTAATGCTTTGTAAGTTGTCGTATCGCTCAAGTTACAATTTTTTTTTTTAACTCACCTAATTCTCTTAATTCCAAGTCAACCATATGAATTTGTCAATTTCAATTGTAGGATTTCCAAATCAATTCTTTTAAAATTCTCAATTTGGTGGTGAGGTTTCTACAAAACAAATAAAAGAAAGATTAAAGAATCAACAAATACGTACGAGATCTTTGAAGATGAAAAAAGCTATGATGAAGAAGAGAACAAACAGTATCTCGAACTCCGCATATTTCACGAAAGCAAATACCGCCGCCACCGCCCTACTCAACGCCGACTCCTCCCTGTTTCTATTCCCAGCTCGCTTTCCCATCTCCGATCAACAAATTTCCGAACCTCCTATCAGAATTTCAACCTCACGACTATCTGATAATAAAATATCCTACATGGCCATACTTTGGGCCTACCCTTATGGGCCTAACGTATATGGGCTCAAATCAGGCCCAAGTCAAATTGGCGGAGCGTAGTAAGATAGCCGTTAGAGAGAAATTTGAATCTGGCTATCTGATTAATTAATTAGTTAAATTTAAATTTAATTTAGTATTATTAAGTAACAGTAAAAAACAAACGGAGTTAGTGGAGTCAGAAACAAAGACAAAACGACAGAGATTAGATTCGATCCAACGGCAATTATTTCTCCCTAACGGACGGGTGTACTGTGGCAGTGACCGCTCAAAATTTGAAATTTGTATTCTCGGACAACGTTCCCTTTTTCTTTCTTTTCTTATCTCCACATATAATTTCGAATTCGCCTCATTCATTCATTTCGTTCTCTTTCTGAATCAGTCAAAATTTTGTACTCCTTTGGGTCGCTGCAATGGGTAGTTGTTTGAGTAAGAAGAAAGAATCTTCTTCTCCGTCTTCGAATTCTTCCGTTGCAGCTGCTACCATTCCTGTTACTGTGAATTCATCGACGGTGACAGAAGATCTGAAGAAGTCTGATAATACCCAGAAGGTATTGTCGAAGAAAAAGGAAGTAGAAGAGAAGGAAGAAGGAGTAGTGAAGAAGGAGGTATTTGTGATAAAGCACAGGAAGAGTCACGACAAACGCGCTGTTCCAAATGAAGAAGCGGCAGCGGTTGTGAATGAGGTGGAGATTGAAAAGGAAGAAACAGGAAACAATGTCCATAATGGTGTGGTGAGGACGTCGAGTTGTACGAAAGAGGAGGTGGATGCGATACTGATACAGTGCGGAAGGCTTAGCCGGAGTAATTCATCTGGGAAGACGGCTTCGTCTGCGAGAAAGTATTCTGGTTCGAAGAGAAGTTATGATTTTGATCACGATGTTGAACGGGAACGTGATGATAGTAGTGATGTTAAGAAGAATAGTGACGAAGATGATCAGCAAAATCAAAGGCAGCACAGACAACGCCATCGCCAATCGGGCAGGCAGTCTCCTGCAGGAAGGAGGAGGACACCCAGTAGAGAAAGAGAACAGCAGCAATCACAGCAGCGTTCTGGGAGTCGAGAGAGAGGTAATAGTAGCAGTAGCGGTAGACGGGTGAGCAGATCGCCAGGTAGAAGATCAGAAAACAACGGAGTTAATGCAACCAGTAATGCTGCAAATGGTAATACTAACAGGCCTGGAAAAATGGTTTCGGTTCCTGCTACTGTTACTTCCTTGGTAATGGATAAGAGCAACAATGGCGCTGCAGAGCCAGTGACTGCAACTAATAATACTACGTTTAAAAGGATATCCGTCAAGAGAAATGTTGGTGAGGGAGCAGGGGTGGTGGGTTCAAGGACAGCTGCATCGCCGCGTTCTCAGTCTCCAGCAAGAACAAATGCAAATAATGGAAAGACTTCAAACGAGAATCCGCAGCCTTCTCTTAGCCGGAGCTCTTCGAGGAAAGCTGAGCATTCCCCTTACAGAAGAAATCCATTGAGTGAAATCGATCCCAATTCTCTCTCATACCCACAATCAGCCAGCAACAAGGCTTCAAACCCCAACAACAACAGAGTTCAAAACAAAAACAGAGAAACTGAAGGAGAAGTTTTAGTTAAGGAATCATCAACCAATGTTGTGTATCAGGTACCTTTTAACTTCTCCATTAATAATTATTTTTTATGTTCACAATTTCTTCTGCTTTTTGAACATGCCTGATAAGCCTGGAATTGACTGTATCAAAGTTCTAGGTTAAATTTCCTTCTTCTCATTTTGTTGGTTAAACCAAAGTTATTCATAATATATACCACTACTCCTGTTTCATTGTTCTAATTTCGTAGCGTGAATTAGTCTCTAGATTCCAATGTTTGTTTTGTGGATTGAATAACCTGATAACTTTTTGGCTGAACCAAGTTGCCCCTTGTAAGAGTATTATTACGGATAAAAATATTTTCTTGTTAAATTTCTGGCTTAAAATTTTGTAATTTGAAATATGGGATTTCAATTTTCCCTATTGGATCTTTATGTAGCCTCCAATTCAGAAGCCAAATGCTGAAATTGTTGCTCAAGGGACTAATTACAAACCCAGTAGCAGAGGTACACTAAATGACAAGGATACAGCTGCAAATATCATTGAAAAGGAGCACCAACAGATTCTGGAAGAAGCTACAACTCAGCTAACAAGAAGCAGGTCCTCTAGACGATCCAGAGACCTTGACCTCAATCCCGAAAGTTTACTGAATCCTGCACCATCATATACTGCATTATTGCTTGAAGACATCCAAAACTTTCATCAGAAAACCACACCTTCAATTTCACTCCCAGCTTGTGTGACCAAGGCTTGTTCTATTCTTGAGGCAGTTGCCGATCTCAACTCCACTACAAGCTCCAATCTGTCTTGTGCATTTTCTGAGGACAACAAGAATGCATACAACTTTTCTGCCGGGATTGGGAAGAAAATGACTGAGGCTAAAGACCCTTTTGTTGAATCTGAAGTTTTCGCAAGTGATGACCTGATGGAGCCAAGCTTTCACAAGTATATCACTGTAAGAAGAGGTGGAAGTGCATTAGGAGTAGATTTGAATGAACAGGAGTCATCAGGCAGCAACAGCTTTGTGGGTAGTAGTAGTCAACAGAACTGGAACTTGTCTTCCTCTTCATGGGAACCTAATTCAGCCGATTCAACGGATCGTTGGACATCAAGAACCAACACAAAAGAAGAAAACCAGAGTCCAATAGGTTTCCAGGGACATGCCATGCCTGAAGCAGGCAGTGATGCAACTAAGAACAGCAGAAAGGGATTTAGAGGGAAAAGGAGAGAAACTGACTACCAGAAGAATGGAAATTGGCGCGGCAGAGTTGTAGCTGCTGCTTCAACTTAACTTGTTGACTTTTTCCTATGAACTTGTAGTGTTTTCAGTTTCAGACATTGATGTTTCCAAGGTTGCAAACTTGCAACTAGTTCCCTGTCGTTTCTTTAACGGTCTTTGCTTTAATCAAAGAAGATTTGCTCTTTCAATTCATATTATCTTTTACCTTTCTTGATACTGTTCATACCCTTTCTTTTTTTTATTTTTTAACTCTGGCTTGTTTTAGGACGTAGTTATTATGTCAACAGTGTTAATGCGTTCAAACAATATGGATTTTCATGTTTATAATTTAGCTAATTTTATACTGTTAATCTTTCTTCCTTCAGAGTTCTAAGTTGCATGCTATTAATTTCTAGCCACTGAAGAGGCTTCAAATCATTTCTAGAAGTTTATTCATGTACAACAACTTTGCATATGCCTGTATTAACCTACATGTTTGTAATGAAAGTTTTATTTGCCAAATCCAAGAGCAAATATTACATTTGAATAGTTTCTGATCCTTTCAATATCCTTGATAGATCTGCCGTGTATATTCTTCCATTTACTAAATCCAGGGGACATGCCGTTTCAAACGTCTACCGTGTCTACCACAGTAGAGTCTTGAGAAAGTAGCTTCAGTAGTTCGAATCCTTGATTAGTGGTGAGAATGACCCAAACTGATCCACCCCATGCGCGGTTTTGTCTCTGCTTGTCCTTAACTTCTATATATCTTTCCAAGTACATACATGCTATTAGTATATGCATATATCCAGTTGAGAGGTGTTGGCTAGAGACTATGGCTCCAATCTCCCAATCAGTCTCATTTTCGTCTTTGTTTACATGTTAATGTCTCCATGTCAACCATAGTAACCATATGCTTCACTCAACACTGTCCCGAAAATTAACCAAGTATATCGCAGCCACGGTAACAATGGCCCCAGCCAGTTGCACTGGTGAGAACGTCTCACCCAGATATAAAAACCTGTCAAAAATTAAATATCAATGAAGAAAATTCTATAAGTCAAATCACTCACACCAAGAAACACATACATAGAAAAAAAATAAAAAAGCAATGTAGAACTACAAAAACAGCAAATTATTCATCAGTAATTAATCATAGAAATTCAATTCATTTCCCATTTACAGAACTATTTCTTTGAAACCAGAAATCATACACCCCGAGAAACACATGCATAGCTGGTTGGATGAGCTTACCCAAAGATTGAAGCAAACGTTGGTGTTAGAAAGGTGAGGGAACTGAGCTTTGTCAAGCTACCTGAGACATAAGCAAACTCCAGTTCAACATTTTGGAAGAGCGATAAAAATTATACTTGTCACATAATCTTATATTACTCAAAGATGAATCAAAATTTTGATATTATGATAACAATATAAAACAAATGATTGATTAATGATAAGAAAAGAAAATCAAATACCAAAAGGAGCCGAATAGTACTTTAAATATCAGTATAGACAATGACCTTTAGTTGCACCGTAGAAGTATACACCATAGCTAATAGCACGTCCGAATATGGAGGTATAAAGTAGCACCAATAAATCATTTGATGTAAGCTCCTTAAGACTCCCGCTAAGGACAGGATCAAACTGCAGAAGTTCTCTGTAAACCCTGAGCAAGAAATCCCTGTTTCATCATCATCACATCAATATAATTAGCTAATTATTCCACATAAACAAGCATATGCAGAGTAGAAATAAATAAAATTAGTAATGTTTAAGAATGAAACCTGAAAACAAGAAGCATCAACAATGGCAAAGAGAAGGATGGAAAACCAGGCATTGAATCCAGAGGGAAGCTTTCTACCCTGAGAGCCTGCAAACAAAATTAACAGCAATCCAGAAGGGATGAGACGAAATGCAGCAACGAAGAAAGTTCCAGCCTTTGGCAAAACTTCCTTCATTGCCACCATTGTTGTACCCCGGAAGAAAAATGGTGACACCAAAATTGCCCATTCCAACAACATTCCCAATTCCAACATTTCTTGTTCTTTTCCTTTTTCTTCTTCATCTATTCCTATTTCAGGAGGCGAAACTAGGCACTCCACGTCTGTGCCTGTCCCCACACAATCAACGTTTGAAGACGGAAGTGAAGATGATTCCAGCTGCCCCGTATTTTTGTTAGTTGTTGTTCAATTGAAGAGAACGGATCTTCTTCTCTTGCACGAATTGATGTTAATATAATTAGAAGATGAAAGTAAAGGTGATGAACGTAGCAGGGCATGATGATTTCTGATCTTTGTGTGTTGAAAAGAGGGAACAATTGAAGCTAAAAAAAAGCAGAAGCGGAAGCAACAGCAGAGGTGGAAGTCAACCGCCACCACCCCATTTTCTCAATCCCTGTGGTGAGCTTGGTTTACACACAGACAGAACATGAAAAGTGTCGGTAATCATTTGATGAAGCTCACCTGAGCTGAGCGATTGTGTGGTCAGCGACGATGACACGCGATGCACACGTGACGCAATCTACTCTAGATTTCGGGATAAATTTTATCATATACCCCATTATGTTTTAATAAATATTAAATCATCCTTAAACATTTTACAAATTTACACTGCACCCCCCATACCCAGGAGAAAGAACGTTTGTTAATCAATTGTTTTCGTATTTATGGCAATCAAATGAACCGCTAACATTAAAAGTACAAATGGATCCGGGAACTTTTTTTTTTTTTGGGGGTGGAGGGGGTTTAATTGAGAGTTAAAAAAATAAAAATAAAAGTGTCTTAAAAAAATTACTCTTTAAAATTAATTAATTAATTAATTAATTAATTTTATTTTTATTAATATTTTAATTAATATTTTGTGAGATTTAATTTTCGTATAAAATATGAACATCTATTTCTTGTACAAATTGTATGCTATTTCTTTTTCTTTTTCAAATTGTTTGAAAATATGAGTTGCGTGTGGTATAAATGGTGTTATTTAATTGGATAATAATTGTTGCAATTATATAATCAACCAATTGTTTCATCCATTGTTAATTAAGATTAAGAAGATTTTCATGACATAAAACAACATATCAGTTAATAGTATTCTATTTAGTCAAGTTTCCTTTCAAAGTCTCAAATCCTTTGCCGTGTTTGATAAAATTAGTTGGCTTACTTTTCAACTTTACATAAAAAAATAATTTGTTAAATTTGTTTATTAAATTATTTAAATATAAAATTAATTTATCAATATAAATAATTTACCCCTTTTCTTTTCTTGGAATGTATTGTAGGAAGAAAATTCTTTACTTAATCTACCGACATAAAAATGGTTTTATATTATCATCATTTTTTTTATTTAGTCTTTTGATATTAAATATTTTTTTAAATGATAATTTTTTTTTTATATTTTAAAATTAAAATTAGAATAATACTGTACATATCTCAATCAACGAAATATTTATCTATTAATAAATTATATTTTTTTATTATAATTATCAATAATTAAGTGGTGTATATTATCGAATACTATCACATCAATTGTGATATAAATTTTATATTTTAATTTTATAAATAGAGTATTCTTGAATATTATAAATTTTTTTGTCAATTTTAATACACTAAATTATTTTTTAAAAATTTCATATGGTTTATATTCTATCTTGTTTTCATACGTAGTTTATTCATATGGATTATTTTAAATTGTGAAAAATAAATTACACAATGACATAGTGATGCCGAACATGAGATCGCGTGTGACCTTGAGCTAAGTCAAAAATAGTAGGTAAGGTAGCCACATAAATTGACATTTTTAGATGCTTGACTCAGTCATTAGCCTTTTAATTAACAATAAATTACAGAAGCTTCCGAGACCATAACATTAATTGACTTGCAAAATTTGGTAATCTACTTTTGCTTCATTAATTAACTCATTATATTGCTCTTTCTAAAGAAGAGTATGCAATTGTCACTTACAAATTTTGCTAATAGATTTTCCAAATATTCCAACATAATATGTTAGTCTCAAACAGACCACCAACAATAATGCTAGAAATTTCATTTTTTAAATAATTATTTATAAATTATTTTATTGATAATAATATTATATTTAATTAACGAAACATTAATAATTTATTATTATTATTGTTATTCTATTATTAATATGTAATTAAGTAGTGTATATTAATAAGTGTCATGTTATGTATTTTTAAATTTTATTAGTATTTTTATTAAAGATTAATTGAAGGGGTATTAAAATGTTTATCAATAATATTTTCAATATGGAAAGTTGTTCCTTAAAATATTAACAAAATTATTTTATAATGGTTAATTTAATTTCTTGTAAATGAGGACAACGAATTGACTATAAATTTAGGAAGGCTTTTGCTTGCTTGTTACTAAACAAGAAAAGTGTAATTAGTGTTATTATAATCAACACATAAAATATTAATATTACTTTCTCTTTTGAACAAAAGGGAAGCATTCAATTAACCTTGTTTGTTTTACAAATTGCAACTTGGAAAATGTAAATAGTATTACACCTCATGATCACTTCTTTTAATTCAAAAATAATAATAATAATAAAAAGAATGGATTCTTTTTCTTGACTTTTTGTTTGCTTATCAAACAACTTGTTTGTTTTCTCTTGACTTCCTTTCATTTTGCTTGCAAATTTCATCCACCTCAATTGCCTTGTATAACATGTAAATTCGTGACATAATTCAAAGAAAATCTTGCATAAAATTTTGCATGTATTCAAATCATTATCATAATTAATTAATTTAAAAATATAACAATATTTTATTGAATAAATATATAAACAAACGTGATAAAAATAACATCTCACACTAAATAAATAAAAATATGGTATTAATGTTTTAATTACTTCTTATTATGGTATTTTATTCACTTTAGTTGCTTGTATAGATAATTTGATAAGTATAATATTTGTTCCACGTGTCAGCACTTGAGGATGAAAGCGTAGAAATTGTGTGGCACAGAGCGATGGTATGAAAACAAGCCGTTTACGAAGCAGACGCGGTCATGAATTTATGAAACGTAAGAAAAGCATGCGCCTGACATATTCATGGAAAATAAGTCAAATAAAGGAAGCTTCAACGGAAATAAAATAAAATGAAAAGATAGTTTCCTCTTATAAATTCATCATTCCTTCATCCCTCTGATGAAAATATTCTGCAGAGGAATTACTTTTCCAAGTATCCATGGCTGATCAACAGAAAATTCACCCGGTCCATGAAGACGTCGAGGCGCCATCGCCGCAGACTCCTACGGCCCCGCTGTTTCCAGAAGGAACGTCGAAGTCGGATAAGGGCGATCCGGTGTCATCGAAGGACCAGTACCCGCCTTTCCGACGTACTATTCCGGTGGTACACTCACGTCCGCCGAAGAAAAAAAGAAGCTGTCTCTGCAAGTGCTTCTGCTGGACAATTTCTCTTCTACTAATCTTGATCATCATCATCGCTATTGTTGGCGGAATTCTCTACCTCGTTTTCCGTCCAAAGCTGCCGAAGTTCTCAGTCGACAGAATGCAAATAACTCAGTTCGTTTTCTACGACAATTCCAGCTTAGAGGCGACGTTCAACGTCACGATTACGGCAAGGAATCCCAACGAGAAGATCGGAATATACTACGAAGGAGGAAGCCGTATAAGCGTTTACTACACAGATACAAAACTCTGCCAAGGTTCACTGCCGAAATTCTACCAGGGGCACGAGAACACGACAGTGCTGAACATTCTGCTAACTGGGCAGACGCAGAACGCCACAGCGTTGGCGGGGGAGCTGGAGGAGCAGCAGCAGAAGACGGGGAACGTGCCGTTGAATCTGAAAGTTAGGCAGCCGGTTAGGATAAAGTTGGGGAAGCTGAAGTTGATGAAGGTGAAATTTAATGTGAGGTGTAGACTTGTGGTTAATAACTTGGCAGCTGATCAGTCCATTGGATTTCAGAGTAGTAGCTGCAAGTTTAGATTTAGGTTATAGAATTTATTAATATATTTTTACTTGATTAAATTAGCTAATTAATTATGCATCCTGGATTTTTTTTTTTTGTTTTTGATTATTTTTACACTATATATTATGCATATGATGTATTGTTTTCATTATTTTCATAAAGGCCATATATTTAAATATTCTTTTATGCATGAAAAATGGGTTAATTTGACTTAATATTCTTATTAGTTAATTTGTCTTGTATTTTTTAAAATATATATATATATAGATATATAGCAACATCTTATTGTATTTTTACCACTAATAATATAATATATAAAAATATTTTATACTTTTTCATACAAGGAGAATAATATTGTTTGTATTTGATTATTATCATCCTTAATTTGACCGAGGAAAAATATGACTAAATCTAGTAGAAAAAATAATAATTTTTACCAAAAATACTATTTTTTTTTTCAATTTTTGAAACAAAATTAAATTTATAAATATAAAACCAAATTACAATATATTTAAATATTATTATTATTTTTTTTAACAATCTTTTAAAATTTTTTTTAAATTTTTTTATGCATATTCTAAATATTATTTATTACATGTTTAAACATTTCAAATTTTTTATTGTATATTATAAATACTGTTTAAAATTTATTTTATATATTCTACTATTTTTCTTTATTTTAAGTTTTACAAAAACTATTTCTAATCTCCTACATAAAAACTTTTGGCTAGAACAATTTTCAAAACTATCGTAGCCAATCCAAAAATATAAGAAGAAGAGGGTTAAATCAATTCCAAGGGGAAATAGAATGTGATAGGGCGCTTATTTTGCTCAAAATTTTTACCGGTACAAAAGCTATAAAAACATCACAAAATACTTTACAAAAGTTAAATACCATTTCATAATACCTGTCATTGCAAATCTATAACACAGCAATTGTGTTGCAATATAAGCTTTGGAACAAAATTGCAACACTCCCTCTCCACACATCACCTGCGGTAGCGGTACCGTTTAAAGTTGAAATATACGTGTAATATCCCGCGTTCAAATGTGCATTTGAACCCTTTCTTGTGAGAGTACTCCCATTCCTTGTTAACAATTTTGAATGCCTGTAAATGTAATTTGAACGCGACAAAGTAAGAGCCTGCAAATTTGATCTTCTTATACAAAATAAGACTAGTAGATTGATCACAGTGAACAACTTACTATGTCCTCATAAGGAGGCCCGGCATGGAACCTTATGATGCACGTTTCACCGTTGCTTCCGTCTTTCTCGATAGTGTATGTAGGAGCCTTTGTCTTGTCGACAAGGTCTGGATAAAAGATATTGAATTTGTATCCTTGCACGATCTTTGGAGGTGGGTTGTCATGGTCATAGTGAGTTTGATTATACTTGTTCCACTCGTATCCAGTGTGCACGCGATTGAAGTACTTGGGTTTTCTCGGCCGATATTTGTCATGCCACCAATACACCTGTGAGTCCAGGTTCACTTCTGCACCAGAACCAAACACCGCATCCCCTTCTTCCATGGCTCCCATAGCTTTCATGGCTTTCAGTTCGAAGTTATCTTCCGCCGGTTTTGGCTTTGATGCCATGGCTTCTTGGATTCGTCTTTGCTGCTCTTCCAACACTGCTATTCGTTTACGCTCCTATTGATATGGCAATACAGTGTCATGGTTAAAAAATAAACAGACTTTTAACTAATAAGCTTCTAGAAGCCTGTTGTTAGATAAGTTACCAGTAAAGCCCTGTCCTCTTCGGGGTCGATAGCTTCTTCGTTTTCATCACCATGTAATAGTTCTGGTGAAAATGATCCAGCCTCTTCTTCTGCCTCTTGAATCTCCTCCTTTAATATAGGTTCTGGAGAGAATTTTCCAGCATCTACATGTCGGACAACTATTAACCAGTGGCTATAGATGCAATAACTAAAAAGGTAATCCATGATTGTAATTGCCATAACTAGCAAAAGCACACATACCACTGTCATCATGCTCAATTTCCTCTTCTTCAGGACTGCTATTAGTTTCGAATTTTTCATTGTTCAAAGGTTGCTCAAGGCGTTGCAGATATTTACGTAGCATTTTTGCATGTATTTCCTTCAAACAAGCCTATAATTGCAGCAAGTTACTAGTGAAGTCCAGAAAATGTAATACATTGTATGGTAAAAACTTTAAGGATGTTGACAGATGAGTACCTTTGCCTTGTATATATGAAGTCGTTTAAGAATGGCTTCCCAATACTCAACCACCTTTGCTGTTCCAGCACGCATCTGCAACTCAATCTTGGTCTGCAATGCCTCTAGCTCCTTGTGAGTCTTCCCTTCCAACAGATTCCTAACATCGTCTTCAATACTAGAATGCAAACCCCTTTCTTCTGCAAGCAACTCAGCAGGAGGTTCCTCCCCACGCACCCGAGCTCGAGCCAGTGCATCCTTCTTCTGTGCTTCAGCTAGCTCCCACTCGCAAACCACCATAAGTGCCTGTTGAATCACACATGTCAAGGCACTGTCTAGTGGAAATTCAACTCTCAATGTTCAAAGTGGCATCAGTTCCTTTTAGAGAACAGCATAACGTGATACATACAATTTCACTGGCCATAACCTTCTGATAGTAACCATGAGAACTAGTCTAAGTAATATTTTCAACCAAGAACTGCAGGTTTTAAGAGATATCAAGCTTCTAAATGAAGAAAATCTATAAAATCAGAGGAAAAAAACCAGACATCTAGAATTTATAGGTTTTGGAGGACACTCTAAATTTCGAATTTATTAAAACCTAACTAGATGAATATGGGACCAAAAACTTAAATCCAATTCTACTAGTTTCTCATGCAAACACTAATGTTTTGTTAAATATAGTCTAGGCAAATTCTGGAAAGGAAGCAGACAGAAAAGTCTGTAAAAGAAGTTCCTGAATACATTTTTCTGCATGCATGGTTAGGAAGTCCAAGCTCTAAGGAACAGCTAGCTCCTCAACAAACGTGAAAAAGTGAGAAGAGATAATACCTCCCAGTACTCTACGTGAGTTGGTGTTGTCCTATCCAAATCCAGATACATTTTTATATCCTCACGAAGCTCTTCCATCTCTTTTACTGTCAAGCCCTGTATTAAAAAATACACATCAAATGTCAATAACAAATCCAGATACATTTTTATATCCTCATGAAGCACTTCCATCTCTTTTACTGTCAAGCCCTATATTAAAAAATACACATCAAATATCAATAACATTCAAAGAACATATTCAACGCATGTTTGTAAAATGCCATTAAATAAAAAATGAAGTTACAGCCAAAAATTACCTTGAAAACCATGTATGGTTCATTTATTTCTATGTCCAAATCATCCGACCCATTGAGGTGATTGCACAGAATATCAATTGGCTTTACACGACCTTCCCGCAACCTAATCTCTGATCTGACTTTGCTTTGATCAAAATGAAACTGTAGAGTGAAAATATTAGCATCTGATAAAACAGCAAACACAAAAGTTGAAAAGTAATAACAACTTAGCATCGTACCTCCTCCTCTTTCTTCTCCCAGTCCTGGAACTCAGCGCGAGCACGTTCCCTAGCTAACAGGGCCTGCATAAGGATAATTAAAACCAAACTACATCCAAATAGCAATAAGAAAATAAATTATTGATTAACTCCAACAATAATAAGCTTCTTACAGGCTATTTCTTTTGTAAAAGATTCTACAAAAGGACCAAAAAAAAAAAAGGATCTTTTGCTCCACCAAGCGACTAAACTCACCATTTCTTCCTCATGCTGTGCTTTTTCAAGGGCTCTTTCCTCTCTTCTCTTTTTAACCTTTTCAATCTCTGCCTGCAACAGGAATGGATGAATATATTGTTATACAAAACTGAAAGACTAATCAATATCAATGACTAAATTATGGAATCACTTGAACTTGAAATCTGTTAAGACAACAAAGAGTTTGGCAACACGCACACAATAAGAAAAAAAGAAAGAAGTGCATCAATTTACCAAATTGCAGCAAGTTAACTTTAATTGAGATGTACATACCATCCTTTCTCTCTGTCTCTTTTTCTCTGCTTTGACTGAAAACTCCTCAAGGGGTACACCTTGAGCAACATCACGCTCAATCTTTTTTCGCCATACAAATCTACAACCCAAATATTATGACTTGGTTATATTCAGTACACACACACACACACACACACACGTGCGAGCGCGCGCGCGCGCATGCACACGCACGCACACATGCACAGAGAGAGAGAGAGATCAATTCTGCCACCAATTTATAATTATTTCAGTAGTTCTACCATTGAGAACACATATAAGACAAACATAATAAGTTTCATAAAAACAAAAACATGAAGACTAGACTACTTCCGATCGTCAGCAATAACCTTCAAAATATACAGAAAGAAAGAAAGAAAAACAAGAAGATCAAAGCAAAACTATAATTGTGAGCAATACATTTAAAAGGAGATCATTTTAGCAATTCTGATGTCCCATCAATGCCATTTGATCCCCATCAAAGTCTGCATTGAATTCCTTATAAACTAATGGATGTAAACAAATAGCACATCCTTCCACTAAAATGGGCTGAACTGCCTGTATGCCTAATCTATGCAAAGTATGCGCTCTACACATTTTCCTATATGTCAAACGTCTAATTCTAAGTTTCAGCAAACATCCAATCGTCATTTAAAATCAGTTTGTTACTTCCCAAACTGATTTTATTCCTGAACATAATAATTAACCCAAATGGTAGTAGTTAGAATTAGCAACACCTAGTTATCTAAAATAAACAAAAAAAATCCATAAAAGAAAAAAAGAAAAAGAAAACATACTTCTGACTTAGATTGGAGTCACCAAATGGATTCGAATCATTTGAGTATCCAGACACCTTTTGTTCCTTCAACTTCTTTGCAACTTTAGCTGCCTACACAATTGATAATAAGATAATAAATAAATTAGAGTGAAAAATGAAATAAAATACAAAAATTTTTAAAAATGCATTACCTTTCTCTGCGCTTTCTTAGCCAAATACTCAGATATTTCCTCTTCAGTAATTTTCCTTGAAGAACTTCGCTTTTTGTGGCCATGATCACTTTCATTACTATCATCGTCAGAACTATTCGAGTCCCTACCGCGTCTACTGCTTTTGCTTCTCCTTCTATCTGAGTCCCTACCACGTCTATTGCTTTTGCTTTTCCTTCTATCATCTTCAGAATTATCTGAAACTCCACCACGTCTATTGCTTTTGCTTCTCCTTTGCACTCTGTGCTTGTCTGAGCTCCTCATGGGTGACTCATCTGAATTGGCGTATGACTCAGACTCAGGCTCAGACTCATTGACTCTCTTTCTTTCACTTCGAATTCTTTTTGAAGAAGATTCCTCTCTCTTGCTCTTGCTACTCTCGCTGTGAGTACCCATTTCACAATAAGCTGCTCTAGTTACCAGGAGTGAGAGAAGTCAGTATCTAGCTGTTGGCATTTTTTGGTTTGGTTCAGTTTGGCCTCCAACCAGAAACTGAACTGACAAAAACTATTACAATAAGCAAGTCATCTAAAACCAGGAACCCATTAAAATTAACAAGCTCTACTAAAATAAAAACTATTAATAATAAAGTTCTGTTTAAATCAATAGAAATCAACAAATAAAATAAGTAATGTAAAAACAACGAACTGAACAATAAAAAATAAGAACATAGAACATAATCTAAAAAGGAAAGGAAACACTTCGTTATACTAAAATTTCCCAAATCCATCATAAAGTCCAACTTCCGATTTCCAACTCCAAGAACATTCTTCAGCACAAATCCGTCAAAGCAAAAAAACCAAAACTCAACAAGTTTAATTTCAACAAGACAACAATTACCGAGGTTCAAATGGTTGAATACCAACATATCATAAATAAAATTCATTAAGCTCCACACATCTAAAATCCAACATCAATCCACGTGCTTCCCCCGAATCGATTGTCATTACTGTAAATTTCTTGTACATACAAAAAATTTGAAACAAATTACTTTAAAGGATTTACACAATTCCAAATAAATTCAATATATAAATTAATTTAAATACCTGAGAACTTAAGAATTGGAATTTCAATTTTCAAATAAAACGAGCTTTTTTTCCCAATTATATCGTATTTCAGGGTGTAACAACCATGGAAAGCAGTCCTCTTACAATTTGAAATTTATTCGAGGATCCCTAGGGTATTAGAATTAAATGCCGAAATACAAATAATTAAAACCTAAACCAATCTCGATTTTACTAAATATATAAAAAGGATAAAAAAACTAGCCTTTGCTGACGGCTTCCGGGCGCCTAACGGAGACGGAGAAACAGCTTCTGTGGCAGGGCTGCTGTCGCGAGTGAGCAGGGAAAAGACTAGAAAGGCGGCTTATTGGCGAGACTGCAAAATTAATCGGCTTGCGGATGCGGTAGAGGCAAGATTATTTTTATTTATTTATTTACTTATTTATTTAAAACTGTCATAGTATGGGTAAATGCGGGCTTGACTATAGTACTACCATGAAGCCTCCACGGATGAATGCCACGTGTCTAATCGATTAACCAAAGCAGAAACTAAAGGAAAATTAATCAGACTAATTATATGAAAATAATAAAATTAATTTTCCTTACATTTGCTACTCTTATTCTATATTAATATCAAAATTCACTTGCATGTTTTGCAGAAGTGATAACAAATCATAATGCAAGATTATACAGAGCCAGATTACAGAAGGATAATGGAGAATTTACATAGATTTCAACAAGTCATGCTTGGAGGAAAATTATCTGCTTCCCCGAGAAGCACCAACTTCTGCACTTTTCGGATGGTGAACCGCCGAAGGAGATATATGTCACCAGATCCGGTTCACAACTTGTGCTGCTCTGGATTGAGCTCTCAATTACCTTATGGCAGAGAGAGAATGGCGGGTGAGCCGTGCGCGGAGGCGGGATTTCTAACTTAGAGCAAACTGGACGGTTTAGCCTGGAATCAAGACAACACCTTTCTGTAGCGTTTGAAATTTACAACTCCATTGATTTGTTGTAGAGCTGATGGTGGAAGCTGCATTTAAATCTCTAACAACTGAATCTAGGCTGTAAATAATGTCTGAATTTTCACATTCTAGATCGCGGGCCTTCTCTCTGCTTGTTCCCGTACTATTGTTTCCATCTCTAAAGCCTGTACCATGACTATCCTCTGATCTATTTGCAGATTTATCGATGGATATTGCCTTTTTGCTCAGATGTGGGGGGGCTTCGTTACTATTGACAGCAACTGTTGCCTTACAAGATGAGACAGTTTCCGCTTCCGCCCATGGTTTGGCTATCAGATATCTGGCGTTCATGTAATAACCATACTTAGATGCCACACTCGGCATCGTCCAAACACAGCATATATTCGTTCTATAACCAGGACCTCTGGTCAAGTGTGATTCTTACAGAATGACACATCACCCAGGAAACAGTTTAAAAGAGAGAGAGGCTGCCAAAACATGCTCACAATTCCCATTATTCTTTTTCTTTCTTTCTTTCACTTTTTTTTTTGGATGAAAATCCAAGAAATTCAGTAACAGAATCGTAAACTGCAAAAAAGTGGACCTGCAGTTGACATGTAATCTTTTTTAGTTTATTGTCTTTCATGATAGCTAAATTTATATCAAACACAATCAGGCAGGGTCAAAGCCGGATTAAAGAGTGTGCAAAGGAGATTAATATACAGATGCCTCAATCATCTTTTAAACCTCTACTGATACCTCCAATTCTATCACAACTTTTAACAGCATGCTTACCGAAAAGGAGAGGGAATAAAGGAAAATATATAATTGTACCTGAAGCCAGCTTTCATCAACAAGCGGTTTTCTTAGCTACAATGGCATCGAGAAGTTCCTCTTTCACTGTCATGTGACAGTGAACCACAATGTGTGTGCACCCCTTACTGGAAATAAAAGCACCTAAATTACAAGCAAATTACTAGTTACCCACGAATTGCACGAAGAAAATGACTTCTTGAGCAGGAAGAAGAACCCTCTGACTGTCTACGTTCGTCTCTTTCTCATACCCAGTTCAAACATATGTTTCGAAGTCCTTAATTGTGGAAAATAATACAAAGAAAATCTATCTCACTAGTCTATCGATGAAACTTTGTCCTGAAGGGAAGCTAAGTCACCATCCTTCAAAATTGTTTCCTTAATCGGAAACTTGTGAACATTTTCCTTCGACTCACTATTCTTATTTATAAAAGTTCCATACTTTGAGCAAACTTAATCCGGACTTCGGTAGGAGTGAATGTATCAGAAGATTCATTTTACTGGGGATTGAGTGAAATCATTTCATCAATAAAAATCTCAGCATGGATTCGAAAACTCCTTTATCTCCAACAACAATTACATCACAAGCTACTGTGAAATATAAACCTAGACAACTTCAAATACAATGAAGTAATCATCAACTCAAAGGAATTTTATTAAGAGTAGTGTCGTTAGTACAAACTCATTCATACCAATTAATATAATAGTTTTATATTATTATTACCACATATTATATATTTTTATTAAAATAAAAAAAATAAATAATAACATAAAACACACTATTATTGTACATTAATTTGTATACGTAAATTTTTAGTAATTAATATATAAAAATATAATAAAAAGTTATTAACCCTACATCGATAAAAGGATACATATGTTGAAAGATCTTTAAAAATTAAACAGAAAGAGTTCACTTAAATCTGACATCTAATAAACTGAAGATAAAATTGATTATCTACCTGATAATTCACAGATCTAAAAAAATTTAAGATTCAAAGTATAATCTCGGGACCTATAGAAATTTGACGATAAACACCTTATATTAGAGATCATACTTTGTCCAAGTCATTATCCAGCATATTTCTGTCATTGTTTTTGCAACGTTGAGTTGTCTTTTTTGTTACTTAGTCCAAATTATTTTTTCAACGTTAAAAATTTTAAGTAAGACAATTCTATCATGTCAGTATTATTAATATAATATAATTATTTAATTAAAAAATTCATTCATTTGTAATAAATAAAAAAATTAAAAATTTTATTATTTAATTAATGTAGTGAAAAAAATTTATATTATTTTTTATTCACTAATAATAAAATTTTTTATTTTATTAATTAAATAATTCTATCATTTTAACTATGTTAATATGATAAAATTATTTTATTTAATTTTTTTTTTTTTTTAGTATTCTTATCATTGTCAGGTGATTTTCATATTCATGAAAGTTAGTACGATTTTGAAAACAGATTTTCTTAAATGTTCTTGTCAGGAAAAAGTTCACATAGACCTAAATGGTAACTAAGCATATTCATGAAAGTCCATTTGATTTTGACAAGCAATTATTTGTGCATGCATATTCATGAAATTAAAGCGTGTGAACATGCGTGGAGTGGGACGAATTAAGTTAGGTGTGCGATAAGAAAATAAAGAAAAATAAAAATGTAGCTGTTTATTTTGAATAAATGGCCCTTTTTTGGAAATGAATAGAAGTTCTTGTAGCTGTCTTGCTTGCAATTGCTAATCAATGATCTGCACCGATTTAAAGCATGTGTCTTGCGGCATAATCATGCTTATACAGGATCAGGCAGCCCAGTTTTGATCGCACTCATAGCCGTACACAACATAGAATTTCTTCATTTGGTTTCCATGTGCTCTGCCTTATAACGAGGGTAAGTGCAAATAATCGAGTGTCTCGTAAATATTAATAACGCAATATTTTTGTCAAAATTTTCAATAAAAATAAAATTTCAGATTAATGCAGATTTTAACAATAAAAATAAATAAATTTCAAGTTTTCTAATAAAATTCGGATGTTTACTTGACTCAAATTGAAAACAAAATTAATTATTCACCTAGTAATTCACGTATCTAAAGAATTGAAGATCTAAAAATATTTCAATCTTTTATATTTATTAAGAATAATACAAACACTTTAATTTTAAACTCGGCCGTTTGCTTCTCGTGATCTCAGAAGTAACTGTTTTGTTTCTAAATTATTATAATATATTTTAAAATGTTGGATTGTTTTTACTTTTTATTACCTAACTACAATAAGAGGATGTCAATATCTAGATGAGATAATAATAAATCTCTGACATAATCATCAAATTATCATTGATTAATTTATTAAATTTTGAGCTTTATTAGTCAAATATGCAACAACTCATGAAAAGGAGTGGATATTGTTATCCAGGTCAAAGAACACAATCATAAGTCATTATTCTCTTATATAATGATCAACTTATTATTAATTTATTGAATTTTAAACCTTATTTAACAAATATGTAACAAATCATCAAAAAGAATAAAATATTATTATCCATGCTGAAGAAATTAAAAATAATACTTTTAACAAAATAAACGTAAAAGAAATAAGAACAAAAAAGTCTTAAATAAAACTGTTTTACCACATTAGTTATAATAATACGGTGGGATTATCTAATCAATAGAAAAGAAAATCACATTTATTAGTAAAAAATTAAAAAAAATTAAAGTGCATGAAAATATACATGAAAGGAATTTTATTAAGAGTATTACTATTAGTACAAACTCATTCATTCCAATCAATGTAACAATTTTATATTGTTGTCATATGTTAAATATTTTTATTAAAGTGAAAAATAAATAAATAACTCATGCAAGGGGCTAGGATGTTGTTGTCCATGCAGAAGAAGATAATAATAAGTCACCCATCTCTGACATAATGATCAAATTATTATTAATCTATTGATTTTTAATCTTTATTTGTTAAATATGTAACAACTTATAGAAAAAAAAAAAAAAGAAAGAAAATTTTAGGTGAGATTATCTTATTAATAAAAAGAGATAATTATATTTATTGGTAAAAAATTAAAAAATTAAAGTATATCATATTATTTATTTTTTTTTATCACCTAAGTGAGGCTTATTTTGATTTTTTTTTTAATTTTTTATCGATAAATATAGTTCTCTTTTTTTATTAATTAAGTAATTCTAATATATCATTATAATTGATGTGGTAGGATATTATTATCATGCGGAAAAAAAATAAGAAGATAGATCCTTTTAACAAAATAAAGGTGGAAGAAATAAAAAAGGATAAAGTTTTAGGCGAAATTATCCCATTACGTCAACTAATAATGTGGCGAGATTAATGAAATAATAAAAATAAAAAATTACATTTATTAGTAAAAAATTAAAAAATTAAGGTGAAAGAAAACATGGATTGGAAAAATTTTTATTAAGAATATTATTATCAAGCTCATTTATTCCAATCAATGCAACAATTTTATATTATTTTCACATATTATATATTTTTATTAGAGTGAAAAAAATTAATAAATAATATAAAACACACTATTACATTTAATTTATATACGTAAAAGTTTAGTAATTAATATATAAAAATATAATAAAAAACTATTAATCCTACACGGTTAAAAAGAGATATATATATATATATATGTGAGAAAGATCTTTAAAAATTCAATAGGAGGTTCACTTAAATCTACCATTTGGATTGTGAGTTCTCTGAAGGAAAATAAGATGTCTACTCACGGTTCAGCGATTCCCTCTTCCGCCCCCAAAAATATTCGCCATTCTGCAGATTTCCATCCTGGTTTATGGGGAAATTATTTCCTCACATGCCCTTCCGAGGTAAAAATTCACAAAGACCTAAATGGTAACTTAGCATAGTCATAAAAGTTTGTTTGATTTTGACAAGTAATTCTTTGTGCATGCATGCAGACAATTGATCCTGCAACTCTAGAACAATACGAAGAACTGAAACAAGAGGTCGGGCGGATGACAATGGCTAGTGCTGAGTCTGCCCAGATAGTAGTACTGCGATTGATTGATTCAGTCCAACGCTTAGGTGTTGCTTATCACTTTGAAAAACAGATTGAAGGTGCACTGCATAAAATATTCTATGATTATTCAGATAACGATGTTGGCGATGACGATGATCTCTACACAGTTTCTCTTCGTTTTCGACTGCTTAGACAACAAGGAATTATGATTTCATGTGGTATGTAATTGCTTAAACTTATGTTTACTTGCACAATCGATTATCAAACTACAGATATACTTAGAACTGAGGTGTACTCCGTGATCTTGAAGCCACAACTGCCGATGACTAGTCGCTTTGAAACAACAGCTGCAAAGCTTGAATATATTGCATGCAAGAAGGCATCTCCCAGAAACCAAAGACTCGACAAAATCTGTAGTCATAAGAACAATTAGCATCTTAATTATTGATGTTAGATGCTGCCGTTTAAAATTACAAGATGTTTAATACAATTAGTTGGTATTTTGCAAATATGTGAGAAGGCTCAGTCCCCTGTATTTTTGAATGTAATCAGATGTGTTTAACAAGTTCAAAGATGAAGAAGGCAAATTCTTCAAGGAATCACTGAAGAACGATGTTGAAGGCATGTTAAGTTTGTATGAGGCAGCATACTTATCAGTTCGTGGAGAAGAAATTCTTGATGAAGCCATTGCTTTTACTACTTCTCACCTTAAATCAATGGTACCCCATGTTTGCCCTAATGTTGCTCAACGAATCAATCATGCACTCTATCGTCCTCTTCGCAAAGCCCTGCCTAGATTAGAGGCAAGGTATTTTATTGATGTTTATGCCAGAGAAGATTCACATGATCGAACTTTGCTCAAGTTTGCAAAGTTGGATTTTAATATTCTACAAGCAGCACATCAGAATGAACTAAGGGGGATAACAAGGTCAGTTTGTATTTTTTTTGTTCTTTACCACAGCTTTAAAATGTGTGTATGCCCACACGTGTGTGTATACATATATGGTAAATTAATTATTTTTTAAAAAAAAATTAAAAAATCTTAAATTCATTATTTAAAAATATAATTCATCAATAATTTTTGTAGTTGTAATAGTAAGATTTTGAAAAAAAAAATGAAAATGTCTAACAAATAATAATAATTTTAATAGGTATCGTGAATTTATTTAATATAATAAATAGATTGTATTCTTTCTTATAAAAATATGAATATATAAATATGATCTTTGCATATGAAATGTGTTTCCTCAATTTTCTTTTACAATATAATAAATTATTCAAAAATAATTTTCTCAAACTTTTATAAAAGGGCCCATAGAAATAGACTTACATGTAAGTGGGCTTATATATAATTTATCAAGATTCAAGATAATTAATCTGAAACTGAAATTGAAATTGCAGGTGGTGGCGAGATTTGGACTTTAGTACAAAGGTGCAATATGCAAGAGATAGAATAGTGGAGTTATATTTTTGGATACTTGGAGTGTATTTTGAGCCAAAATATGCTTTGGCCAGAAAAATATCGACCAAAGTAATTTGTATTGCATCTGTCATTGACGATACATTTGATGCCTACGGTACTTACGAAGAACTCAAACTCTTTACGGAGACAGTTAAAAGGTTTATATCGTATAACTTCTCAACTCTTTTCAAAATTTGGGCATGTATTGTGACTTGACCAAGCTATTTTAGAATAGATTGCCATAGATTATTGAACTTATTTATTTATTACTTTGTTTGGCTTGCAGTTGGGACTTTGGTGCCATAGATATACTTCCTGAATACATGAAAATAGTTTATAAGACACTCTTGGATATTTACATTGAGATCGAGGAAGAATTGTCCGAGGAAGGAAGGTCATACTGCATACACTATGCAAAAGACAAGGTGTATATATAGGCAGTTATTTTTCAGCTGCTTATTCTGTTAGCAATAACTTCATTTTTTGAAGTATAATTATACACATGACATATTTCTATTATATTTTGTGAATATAATTATAGTTATGAATTAATTAAGCATTGTGGCGCGATGGTGTTACTATAGTAAATTATTATTATCGTTATAATTTTATGCATAAAATAATTATATATGTTAATAGATTTTTGAATTGTGTTGTGTTGTGTTCCTGGTGATCAGACGAAAGAACTAATTGAGATGTACTTTGCACAAGCCAAATGGTTCAATGAAGGTTATTTTCCAACAATGGAGGAATACAATTCTGTAGCAATGATAAGCAGTGCTACTCCAATGCTTGTAACAAATTTCTTCCTTGGTATGGGTGATTCTGCAACTGATGATGCTTTTGGATGGATGTTGACAAACCCTAAGGTTGTAGCGGCTGCATCAGTTATCGTCCGATACTTGGATGACATCGAAACACATGAGGTACGCACAGCACAAAGACTTTAATATTGATGTGTTTCTGTTGTACCTTCTGCTAAATTAATTTGGATGGATGCATGCACGAATGGTTTAGTTTGAGCAGAAGAGAGGACATCTTCCATCCGCCATCGAATGCTACATGAACCAGTACGCTGCATCCGAAGAAGAAGCAGTAAAAGTGTTGAACCAAGAGGTTGCAAATGCTTGGAAAGATATAAACGAAGAATTTCTGATCAAAAATCCAACGACTGTCCCGTTTCCTCTGCTCGAAATAATTCTTAATTTTGCACGGACATGCGATTTGATTTACAAAGATGGGGATCGTTACACGGATTCTTATTTGATGAAGGATGACGTTGCTTCCCTGCTCAAGGATCCTGTGATGCTCTGAGTTCATTAAAATGTTGTTTTCATTTACGTGTGTGGGGTTTGCTGTTTTTAAATAAATGGTCCAATTTATTTGATCTCTTATGGTGAAAATAAGAGAACAAGGATCAATTTGTTTGTTTTTTTTTTTTTTTTCCTTTATTATTTGTGTTTGTGTGTGGGATGAAATTAAAGTGTTTGAATGTGCATGGATCGAAATGAAGTCAGGTGTGCGATAAAAAAATAAAGAAAAATAAAAATGTAGCCGTTTGTTTGTTTTGAATAAATGGTCCTTTGTTGAAACGAATGGAGAGTTCTTATAGCTGTCTTGTTTGCAATGCCACTTAATTTAATCTGCTTGTTACTGTCTGCAATTGCTAATCAATGTTCTTCACCGATTTGAAGCATGTGTCTCGCGGCATAATCATGCTTAAACAAGATCAACCGGCCTAGCTTTGATATTTAGTCTGCTGTAATTGAGTACTTGTACTCGTAGCAGTACATAAGGTAGAATTTCTTCATTTGGTTTTCATGTGCTTGGCCTTATAGTGAGTGTAGGTCCAATATTTTATAGAAAGAATGGAGTGTGTTGTAGTAAAGATAAATAACGGCAATATTTATGTTCAAATTTTCAATAATTTTTTAAAAAAAATATAAACCAAACAGACATTTTAAATGCAAAAGATTCAATTTTATTCAGATTTCATATTAATACAAATTTTAATAATAAGAAAAATAAATTATAAATTTTCTAATAAAATTTGAAAGTTTACTTAAATTAAACTAAAGACAAAATTGATGATTATCCGCTTAGCCTAGTAATTGGTAGATATAAAGAATTCAAAATGATTTCTTAGATTCCTGGAGAATGATATTGTTGAGATTTAATGTTTTTAAAGCTTTGCTGTCGTGTAACGTTTACTACTGGTAGGGTTTAATCCTAACAAATATAAACAATTTAATTCTGAACTTGGCCGGTTACTTCTTCTGATATCTCTGAAGTAACCGTTTCGTCTTTGTATTTGTTTTTACTTTCTATGTTATCTAACTGCAGCAAGAGAGGTTATCATGGAAGAAACATGAATACAGATAGATACTTTTAACAAAATAAACGTGCAAGAAATAAGAAGAAAATAAACGTGAAAAACAATAAGAAGACAGACACGCTTAACCAAACACGTGTTAGTCAACTACCAACTTATTATCATCAAATGCCGGACTGAAAACTGTTCCAAACCAGGACTACACTTACATTCGACTCGCTCTCGGTTTCCCCATTGCTCTCACCATCTTTCTCGGTTCAAACTTCTTAATCTTCCCCGTCGAAGTCTTCGGAAGTTCTTCGTTAGACACCAATGTTTTCGGCACCATGTAACGCGGCAACCTTCCTCCGCAATACTCTATTATCTCCCTCTCCGTCGGTTTCCGAGTCAATCCCACTTTCAAACTCACAAATGCACATGGCGTCTCGCCACAGAACTCATCCGGCCGGGCTACGACCGCTGCCGCCTTAACTGCTGGGTTTGTGTACAGCACTGACTCAACTTCCACGCTGCTCAAGTTCTCTCCGCCGCTGATTATAATATCCTTTGATCGATCCTTTCTTTCCAAATAACCGTCGGTGTGAATCATGCCGACGTCTCCGGTGTAAAACTAGCCGTCGTCCGTCACGCATTTCCGAGTTCCGTCGGGGCATTTGAGATATCCGAGCCGCACTGAGTCCTGACTCCTGACCCAGAACGTCAACTTCAGTGAACCCTATTGTCTTCACTCATTGTCTCGATTTCATCCTCGCTCTCTCCGTCGCGGGCAGCCGATTCCACTGAAGTTTCCACGCGCATGACACGACGAGTCCGGCCGTTTCGGTTGAACCATACCCCGTGGCTCACGATAAAACCCAGCGACTCAGTTCTAAAGAGCACGGCAGCCGGCGGTGGGGCTCCGGCTGTCAGAATATAGACCGGTTTTTGGAGCGGTTTGCTGTTGGGATAGTCTGATATCATGTTAAGAACTACAGGTGCGCCGCACATGTGAGTGACACCGTGTTTTCTGATCAAGCCGTAAATTACGGCGGCATCGAGTTTTCGCGGGCAGATGTTGGTCCCACCGACCGCCGCCGTGACCCACAGAAAAGTCCAACCGTTAGCGTGAAACATAGGTAAGGTCCACAAATACACCGGTTGTTTCGGAACGGGCCAATCAATCAAAGAGTCGATGGTCATGATGAAAATCCCGCGGTGGCAAAGCACTACACCTTTCGGGGACGACGTCGTGCCGGATATATAATTCAATATCATCGGTTCCCACTCGTTCTCCGGCCGGAGCCGCTTAAATCCAGATCACCTTTCGAAACTAAACTCTCGTAAGTACAAGAGAAGTCAGAATCAACGGTATGTGACGATTTATTATCGTTACCATCGTCGGAATCACCAGTGATGAATACCAAACGAGGCCGTTTTTGCATGGGACGGAAACAAAGAGACGGCTTCGACAACCAGATTGCGCAACTGATAATCAACAAACACCATCTTCGATTCGTTGTGCCGCAGGAGTATGGATACAGTAAACGCGTCCAGACGAGTGTTGATATTATTGAGGATCGCACCGGTGAAGGGAACGGCGAAGTGAACCTCGTACATGGCGGGGACGTTGGGAGCGACGACGGAAACGGCGTCGCCTCTGGTGATGCCGGAAGATGAAAGGGAAGAAGCTAACTGAAGGCACCGACGGTGAGTTTGCGACCATGTCTAACTTATATTGTCGTAAATGATCGACGGACAATCGCCATAAACCGTCGCAGCTCGTTCTAAAAACCCTAACGGCGTTAGAGGGGAAGAATTTGCCGGGCGTGGCTTTAGCTCTTCCATCTTTGCAGGATATAACAATGTTTGAAAGTCTTTTAATAAAGTAAAACGGTGCGACCATGCTATAAATAGGAATTTTTATATTCTTAATTAATTCTTATTTATTAAAAAATTAAAAAATAATTAAAATAAAATTTAATTTTTCTCTTTTTTTTATAAAATTAAAAACTAAAAAAAAATCTTTGTCTCTATAAATAATATTGAAAATTATAAAAATAATAAAAATATATTTGATAAATATCATATTATTTAAAACAAAAAATAATGAACTTTCTGAATTTATTAGTGAGAATAAGACAAGAAATATGTATCAATATTAAACTTTACCTAATAAAATCTATTATGTTAATCATAAATTTAAGGTTGCAGGTTCCGTAGGACTTGCTTGCATATTTAATATCTGTAATCTATATAATATTACTCTATTAATTATAAAGATTTGGTTATGATTTATTAAACGTAACTTACTTCAATTTTTTTTATCACACAATTTAAAATCTCATAAAAATTTCAAACACTATAATTTGATCATTTTTTAATTTTTATTATTTATTTTCAGTTTTTGTATAAAATATTTTAAATTTTGTATGACAAAAAAAAAAAAAAAACTGTACATTCAATATACTATATATAAATTTTAATTATAGAATAACGAAATTATGGTTGTGGGAGATGGACTTCCGTCCTTATGTAATGAAACACAATACAATACTGATAATAGTAGCAATAAGTACCAGCTATCTTAATATTCAACATGCAAAGCATTATAAATATGTAATAAATCTATCTATTGAGCATAGAACAACAAAACTAAAGTTGTTAAATATGGCCTTTAGTGGATTTAATTTTGTAGGATTCAGAAATACATATTTTAACCAATATATAACGTTATAAAAAATAGTAAAAAAAGAAAGGTCAACATATTTAAAACATTAACATTTTAAAAAATCGAATGTTAATTTTTTTAAATTAATAAATACACACACACACACATAATATGTGTGTGTGTGTGTAAATTAAAAAAAATAGTAAGTTATTTAAAGTAATTATTCCATGGACACAATAAAAATGTCGAAAAACAAGATATATATAACATTAATGTAATATTTATTTACAACTTGACATTAAATTACTCTTATTCAATGTTAAATTACTAACACTTCTATAATGTTGTACAAATATTTGCATAAAAATGATTGTATAAATATATAAATTTTTAGTGAAACGTATTGTTATGTAATTATACAAACAGTATAATTTTATAATCCGGTTGTTCAATAAATATATATATAGTATTTTTTTGAATTAAGATTTTTTATATTTTTTGTGAAGTTGAGTAGATATTAAAAATGATACGATTAATAATAAATAGTATTTTAAATTTTTTAATTTATATTATAAATTTTATTAAAATATAATATAAATTATTTATGATCTCTTGTTAAAAGTAAGGAGAAAAAAGAGAAAGAAATAGTTTAGTACATTATTTTGATAGAAGAATTTTGTTTTCTAGCTTTTCCAAAATTTTTAGGTGCTGAGCCATCAGGAATTGTAGCTTATTCTGCCAATCTCTTCCGCTCCGTCGCCTTGTTTCTCGTTCTCTCGCTGACTTCTCCACTTCGTTTCTGTTGATTACTTCTTCTTCAACGTGAATCTCCCATGGCTACGTTCCATTCAGTGCAAGTATGTGTAACTATAGTTTGTTGTTTAATCTCCTTCAAAAAGCCAACAAATCATGGGCACCAACCTGCAATAAAACCTTTTCATCTACCTTCAACCTCAAACTCGGATGGAAAATCCGTAGTGTTACCAGTTACAAGATCTGGCCTAATTAGCCATAAAAATGGGTAATTACTATTAGCTAGTCCCGTTCCAATCTCGATAACTGGAGATTGGAATCCCTTCTACAACTGTGTGCAAATCTTCTTCTGTAAGACAGCTTTCATCTGCAAATTAATTAATTAAACACATAAATATAATTAGAAATTAATTTATGATGAGAAAATTAAAATAACCAACTCTCTTAATATTAATTACCTTTAAAATGCTGGATAAGACCTTTTAATCTGAGTGTGTACAATCGCAGAGTTTCCATCTGCGATAGCCAAAAGAAGTAGAATACGGAGTCCAAAGTTTTGAGCACCTTTTAATTTGAGCGTCTACAATCGCTGAGTTTCTATAGCACTGCCAGCTGCGAGAGGGAAAAAGAGTATATAGGAGGTCCAAATTTTTAAGCAGCTGTAACAGTGAATGGCATTACGGCATCTGAGACGATACAATTGACAGGATTAGGATTAGCAGAGTGATTGAATTTTGCAAGAAGGTCAAGAAATGGCTGCAGCATGACATCGTTTGTGATGTTTTACAGACAGAAAAGGGATCCTGAGGAGGGCATTTTTCATCATCATCTGAAGAAGAAGGAAGTGAAGGGCATCTGGTATTGTTTCAAAACGAAAATTGGGCAAACTATCTAAAGAATCACGGCCTATTGATTTGAGAAAACGTTTGTGGATGAATTCAGTGTTGACAAAAGTAATGGGAAAACCTTTGTGCTGAGAAGCTATGCAAATTTTTGATGTAGCTTTGAAATGGGCCTGATGTACAAACTGCATGGCCCTTGATGTTGCTGTATGCTTTCCATTCCACATCATATCTTTCTCGATCTCTAACTTGTAATTAATTAACAGTCCGCAATTAACTCAGAGACTCTCCTGTTCGTTATATATCTATATATAGTAGCTAAAATTTGTATTAAATTTATGCACGTATTTTATGCCATTTCATATATATTTTTTTAAATTTTCTTGCGAAAAAGCACGATTGATTATTTGATTGTACATTTAAGGCACAGCACCGACAGGTTGGTTTAAATCAATCTTGGGAGAAGATTTATTCGTATCTTTTAAATCCGATATTTACAGGGCATTTGTAGTTGACTTGTCAAATAATTAATCATCCCATGATTAATTAATTATAGGCTACTGTTGATCTCAGTCAATATAAAATTCAAATAACAACTCAGTGGCAGCAATATCACAATGTACTGACTAATGAATCCTGTATGTATGTAATAAGTCATCGTATTGATGAAACCTTCTATTTTTGATTTTTTTTTCTCTTATTTTCCTAATTCAGAAAACAAAATCAAAGTCACAATTATAGAAACCGACCAAGATCGAGAGAGTACAAATCAAAATTTAAAATTAAAATCAATATTATTATTTAATTTAATTGCTAATATTTCCTAAAATTAAAATTTAAAATAAGAGATTTTGGAATCAATTTGTTTAAATTTCGACCCATGTGGCTAGTTAGTCACATTCCTTCTGTCGACTACATTTAAATCAGACAAATAGAGATCGTATAGGTACACATGCAAGTCATGATCCGAACTTATTTAATTATTTAGAAGACAAAAAAGTGATAAATTTTAATGCAATAATTTTGGATTTTCTTGGTCAATAATTGACAAATATTCATTATGTAACCAGTTCATTTTGAAAAAGAAAGGCCCTTCATGTATAAACCTTCATTTCACATATTATATATATATATATATAATTATGGATGTTAGTTGATTCACCTTATAAAATTTCTTGAATATGATTAATGTCACTTGTAGGTCAAAGAAGAAATTTTTGATTTATTTTTTTAATATTTTAAAAATAAAAATTATTTAAAAAAATTAATTTTTTTAGGGAGAACTAAAAGAATACAGTATACTGGATTCATAATAATGAGTGTATGGGAGAGAGAAGAGAAACTACTAATTCATACACAAAATGCATTACAATTCAAGAAAATATTTATTAATCACTCCGCGGCATATTGATTTGACATGCAACAAGAAGAGGAACAAAACATATAATGAGACATTCTTCGATCTCTTGAAGTAGTTCTACTTCAAGCTCGTACATGTCATTATCATGAACCAAAAAAAAAAAAAATCACAAACAACAAAATCCTCAATACTTTTGTCATGCAATTGCTTTCATTGAGCATCGCAAATTAGGCGGGACACTGAAATCCAGGCGGCGGATGCTTGCCGCAATCGACAAGAACCACTAGAGCGATGGGAATAATTAGATTAATGTTCAGAAGCTTAGCTTTAATGGTGGTGCAAAGACATAATGCAGTATCCAAATCCACAAGCCCTTGCAGCACCGGACAGCAAGTGTCCTTTGCGCTGCTTCCGATGCCGATGTGAATTAGACCGCCTAGCACGTCGACGCATGCGCCAAGCTTGAGAGTATCAACTGGACAAGTTTGTGCCGGCGGTGGAGGATATGGCTTCACCTTCGGTGGTGGTGGCGGACATGGTGTTTCACTTGGTGGTGATGGTGGCGGCTTTAACTTTTGTATGACAAAAAAAAAATTAAATATACTGTACATTCAATATATTATATATAAATTTTAATTATAGAATAACGAAACTATGGTTGTGGGAGATGGACTTCGGTCCTTATGTAATGAAACACAATACAATACTGATAATAGTAGCAAGAAGTACCAACTAACTTAATATTCAACATGCAAAGCATTATAAATATGTAATAAATCTATTTATTAAGCACAGAACAACAAAACTAAGGTTATTAAATATGGACTTTTGTGGGTTTAATTTTGTAGGATTCAAAAATACATATTTTAACCAATATATAACGTTATAAAAATTAGTAAAAAAAAAAAAAGTTAACATATTTAAAGCATTAACATTTTAAAAAATCGAATGTTAATTTTTTAAAATTAATACACACACACACGTGTGTGTGTGTTGGGGTCCGGGTTTTCGGCCCCTAAATTTTTCGCGATCTAGGGGCGCTGGTGGTTACTGTTTACGTGCATATTTGCTGCCCTGATCCTTAAAACTTGAGTCTCTCGATATTTCACCCCTAAACTCTTGTTTTGCGCTCGGTCGCTTGATGGTAAATGCGATGGTGATGTGCAGATGCATTGGTGAGGCAAGTCAGCTCTTAAATCTCACGAACGAATATGTTGAAAAAGGAAGACAACTCTTAACCCTTCCGCAACTCACCTTGGCTGAGAAAGACAACTCTTGATCTCCACTGCAACTCCTAGGCAAGGAAGACAACTCTTGACCTTAGCCTAAACCCAATTTAATCCTAAGAAAACTCTTGAAAGATAACCGAAGATAAAGAATGACAGCAATTGTGCTGATCAATCTGATATTTTATTGATAATCAAATGATATATGAAAGCCTAAACTAAATTACATGATGAATGGCTGTATTTATAATGATAGCAGCCTTATTTGACTTTAAAATAAACTCCTAATTCGACTATGAAAATGATACCTAAATAAGATAGACATATAAAGGAAATTCCTATTTAACTAAACAAGAAAGACTAATAAAGAAATTGCTTGCAAATGCCTAATTGGTGTCAAATTTTCTTATTAGCGAAGTTTCCTATTGTTACTGACATTCTTATTTGATGCAAAACTCTATGTTGCTGGTGAGCTTTCCCCGCAAATGCTAGCCTTTGTGGCTATGCATGCTGCTTCTTGTTGCGCTCGTTGCCACTCACGCTCATCCTGCCTACTTAGGTTCTCAACAATCCCCCTTTCTTGGCGAATTACCTTGTCCTCAAGGTAATGCATCGAGTAACAATGTGCCCTTTTGTCGGAAGATTTCTCGATGGTATTGTCCATGCAAGGGTGTTTTGTTGCTAGAGCCATTACCTTCCATGTGTGCTGTTTGCTGTTCCAATTGAAATGCATGGTCATTGCGCTGTAATCGTGTGTGATTTTTCCCACGAATTTGAGCCAAGCATTGCCTAACACAATGTCGAACCCTGCCAAGGTTAGAACATGTAATTCCGCTTTGATGTCGACACCTTGAATTTTCAATTTTGCTATTTTGATCACTTGGGAACATAAAAGTTTCTGCCCATTGACGACTTTAACCTCGAATGGCGCAATGCTCTTGGGTGTCAATTTAAGTTTTTTGACAAGCTTGTTGTTTATGTAGTTGTGGGTAGCTCCATTGTCTATCAACACAAGTGCTTCTTTTCCGCCAATGGTTACCATGAGTCGCATGGTTGTAGGCTTAGTTGCTGCTCATTCTATATTGAAAGTGATTGCTCCTTCTGTCACATGTTCCAGCGAGTATACTCCTTCTGCATCTCCCTCGCTGTCTGTAGATGTTACTTGATCTTCTTCGCTGCCAGTATCATGCACTTTATCACTTTCAAGCTCTATGAGATTGATTTGTCCCTTTTTGCACTTGTGGCCCGGCTGCCACCGTTCATTGCATCTAAGGCAAAGGCCTTTTTTTATTCTTTTCCTTACCTCTACGGTAGATCATTTGACAGATTCGTTTGATCTTGGTGCTACAACCTCACTGCTCAATGATGGTTTCGAGTATTCCTCGATATGCTTTACTAATTTTAGGGCAACTTTATTAAAGTTTCTCTTATCGTTGATGAGTCTTGCTAGTCGGATGCATTGCGCCAACAAAGTTGGGTCTCTCATCTTCACTTCTCGACTTAACCGAGGTGCAAGACCATCAATAAAAGTGCTTATGAGTGCGCTGTCTGGCTAATTTCTCACAAGCTCGTCTAGACGTTCAAACTCTTCAAGGTAATTCTGAAGGGATCCATCTTACCTAATCTTGGTCAATTGTCCCTCATAATTTGTCATGCTTGATGGGCCAAAACGATTGATCAATTCTTGAGTGAATTTCGTCCAGCCAATTCTCCTCCCTTCGCAGGCATTGGTGGACCTAAGCCAACGCCACCATTGGTTGGCTCGTCCGCACAGATGATAGGAGGCAACCTTGACGCGTTCCTCTCTTTCTACTCCATGTTTCTCGAAATAAAACTCGACTTTAGAAATCCATTCGATTGGATCCCCCTTCTCAAATGTGGGAAACTCAATTTTTACCTTTGGCTTGACGTAGTTTCCATGGCCATAATTCTGCTGCCTCATATCCCTTCTCGGTGGCTGCCAATGTGCTGTCTCAGGGTAACCTCGCTGCCTCCTTGGCTGCCATGATGATGGCCCCTCATCCATGATGTCCTCGTCGCTAATCTGCTCATAGAGGTCGGTTGGTGGGTTGAAGATGGGCGATTCCTCTCTTCGGCTCCTTAAACTCATCCTCCGATTCCTCATTTCTTGCGACGGAAGGTGATCGTGGTCAGTTTCTTCTTCGCACTCATGAGGCCTAACAATTTTAGACTGCAACCTTCTGTGTGGTTGGGGCAGTGCAACATTCCTTGCTGTGTCTTCTTAGCTTTGCCTGCTGTTTTCTCTGGGCATGTCCCTCCTTAATTAATCCAGAGAACGAATGACGGAAGCGAGCTGCTATCCCATACTGCTTAACTGCTCAATGATGGTGCGTTGGTCCCTTTCGAGGGACATAATTCTGCCTCTGTTGGTTACAAAAAAATTCTCGCCAGAAAATTCTCGCCAGCAAATTCTTGCTGCGATAATTGTTGCTATGGTTGTTGTTGTTGAGAAGTCATGATGATCACACCAAGTTTCTCAACGAATCTATTAATGAAAGCACCGGTTGTTAGAACTTGCAGTCTAACAAAAACTCTCAACGATTCTGTCAATGAAGTTTCTCAACGAGAGCACCAGTTGTTGGGGTCTGGGTTTTCGGCTCCCAAATTTTTTGCAGTTTAAGGGCGCCGATGGTTACTGTTCACGTGCGTATTTGCTGCCCTGATGCTTAAAACTTGAGTCCGTTGATATTTCACCCCTAAACCTTTATTTCGCGCTCAGTCGCTCGATGGTAGATGCGATGGTGATGCGTAGATACGTTGGTGAGGCAAGGCAGCTTTTAAACCTCACGAACGGATATGTTGGAAAAGGAAGACAACTCTTAACCTTTCCGCAACTCGCCTTAGCTGACAAAAACAACTCTTGATCTCGACCGCAGCTCCTAGGCAAGGAAGACAACTCTTGACCTTAGCCTAAGCCCAAGTTAATCCTAAGAAAACTCTTGAAGGATAACTGAAGATAAAGAATAACAGCAATTGTGCTGATCATCTGATATTTTATTGATAATCAAATAATGTATGAAAGCCTAAACTAAATTACATGATGAATGGCTGTATTTATAATGATAGCAGCCTTATTTGACTCTAAAATAAACTCCTAATTCGACTATAAAAATGATACCTAAATAAGATAGATATATAAAGAAAATTCCTATTTAACTAAATAAGAAAGACTAATAAAGGAATTGCTTGCAGATGCCTAATTGATGTCAAACTTCCTTATTAGCGAAGTTTCCTATTGTTACTGACATTCTTATTTGATGCAAAACTCTGTGTTGCTGGTGAGCTTTCCCCGCAAATGCTAGCCTTTGTGGCTATGCATGGTGCTTATTGCTGCGCTCGTTGCCTCTCATGCTCATCCTGCCTACTTAGGTTCTCAACAGTGTGTGTGTGTGTGTGTGTGTGTGTGTGTAAATTAAAGTATACGAAATATATATTATAACTTGTGGGACACTTATCAACTATTATAATGTGACGGTGAACCAGAATGTGTGTGCACCATTAACTGGAAATACAAGCACCTAAATTACAAGCAAATTACTAGTTACCCACGAATAGCACGAAGAAAATGACTTCTTGAGCAGGAAGAAGAACCCTCTAACTGTCTACGTTCGTCTCTTTCTCATACCCAGTTCAAACATATGTTTCGAAGTCCTTAATTGTGGAAAATAATACAAAGAAAATCTATCTCACTAGTCTATCGATGAAACTTTGTCCTGAAGGGAAGCTAAGTCACCATCCTTCAAAATTGTTTCCTTAATCGGAAACTTGTGAACATTTTCCTTCGACTCACTATTCTTATTTATAAAAGTTCCATACTTTGAGCAAACTTAATCCGGACTTCGGTAGGAGTGAATGTATCAGAAGATTCATTTTACTGGGGATTGAGTGAAATCATTTCATCAATAAAAATCTCAGCATGGATTCGAAAACTCCTTTATCTCCAACAACAATTACATCACAAGCTACTGTGAAATATAAACCTAGACAACTTCAAATACAATGAAGTAATCATCAACTCAAAGGAATTTTATTAAGAGTAGTGTCGTTAGTACAAACTCATTCATACCAATTAATATAATAGTTTTATATTATTATTACCACATATTATATATTTTTATTAAAATAAAAAAAATAAATAATAACATAAAACACACTATTATTGTACATTAATTTGTATACGTAAATTTTTAGTAATTAATATATAAAAATATAATAAAAAGTTATTAACCCTACATCGATAAAAGGATACATATGTTGAAAGATCTTTAAAAATTAAACAGAAAGAGTTCACTTAAATCTGACATCTAATAAACTGAAGATAAAATTGATTATCTACCTGATAATTCACAGATCTAAAAAAATTTAAGATTCAAAGTATAATCTCGGGACCTATAGAAATTTGACGATAAACACCTTATATTAGAGATCATACTTTGTCCAAGTCATTATCCAGCATATTTCTGTCATTGTTTTTGCAACGTTGAGTTGTCTTTTTTGTTACTTAGTCCAAATTATTTTTTCAACGTTAAAAATTTTAAGTAAGACAATTCTATCATGTCAGTATTATTAATATAATATAATTATTTAATTAAAAAATTCATTCATTTGTAATAAATAAAAAAATTAAAAATTTTATTATTTAATTAATGTAGTGAAAAAAATTTATATTATTTTTTATTCACTAATAATAAAATTTTTTATTTTATTAATTAAATAATTCTATCATTTTAACTATGTTAATATGATAAAATTATTTTATTTAATTTTTTTTTTTTTTTAGTATTCTTATCATTGTCAGGTGATTTTCATATTCATGAAAGTTAGTACGATTTTGAAAACAGATTTTCTTAAATGTTCTTGTCAGGAAAAAGTTCACATAGACCTAAATGGTAACTAAGCATATTCATGAAAGTCCATTTGATTTTGACAAGCAATTATTTGTGCATGCATATTCATGAAATTAAAGCGTGTGAACATGCGTGGAGTGGGACGAATTAAGTTAGGTGTGCGATAAGAAAATAAAGAAAAATAAAAATGTAGCTGTTTATTTTGAATAAATGGCCCTTTTTTGGAAATGAATAGAAGTTCTTGTAGCTGTCTTGCTTGCAATTGCTAATCAATGATCTGCACCGATTTAAAGCATGTGTCTTGCGGCATAATCATGCTTATACAGGATCAGGCAGCCCAGTTTTGATCGCACTCATAGCCGTACACAACATAGAATTTCTTCATTTGGTTTCCATGTGCTCTGCCTTATAACGAGGGTAAGTGCAAATAATCGAGTGTCTCGTAAATATTAATAACGCAATATTTTTGTCAAAATTTTCAATAAAAATAAAATTTCAGATTAATGCAGATTTTAACAATAAAAATAAATAAATTTCAAGTTTTCTAATAAAATTCGGATGTTTACTTGACTCAAATTGAAAACAAAATTAATTATTCACCTAGTAATTCACGTATCTAAAGAATTGAAGATCTAAAAATATTTCAATCTTTTATATTTATTAAGAATAATACAAACACTTTAATTTTAAACTCGGCCGTTTGCTTCTCGTGATCTCAGAAGTAACTGTTTTGTTTCTAAATTATTATAATATATTTTAAAATGTTGGATTGTTTTTACTTTTTATTACCTAACTACAATAAGAGGATGTCAATATCTAGATGAGATAATAATAAATCTCTGACATAATCATCAAATTATCATTGATTAATTTATTAAATTTTGAGCTTTATTAGTCAAATATGCAACAACTCATGAAAAGGAGTGGATATTGTTATCCAGGTCAAAGAACACAATCATAAGTCATTATTCTCTTATATAATGATCAACTTATTATTAATTTATTGAATTTTAAACCTTATTTAACAAATATGTAACAAATCATCAAAAAGAATAAAATATTATTATCCATGCTGAAGAAATTAAAAATAATACTTTTAACAAAATAAACGTAAAAGAAATAAGAACAAAAAAGTCTTAAATAAAACTGTTTTACCACATTAGTTATAATAATACGGTGGGATTATCTAATCAATAGAAAAGAAAATCACATTTATTAGTAAAAAATTAAAAAAAATTAAAGTGCATGAAAATATACATGAAAGGAATTTTATTAAGAGTATTACTATTAGTACAAACTCATTCATTCCAATCAATGTAACAATTTTATATTGTTGTCATATGTTAAATATTTTTATTAAAGTGAAAAATAAATAAATAACTCATGCAAGGGGCTAGGATGTTGTTGTCCATGCAGAAGAAGATAATAATAAGTCACCCATCTCTGACATAATGATCAAATTATTATTAATCTATTGATTTTTAATCTTTATTTGTTAAATATGTAACAACTTATAGAAAAAAAAAAAAAAGAAAGAAAATTTTAGGTGAGATTATCTTATTAATAAAAAGAGATAATTATATTTATTGGTAAAAAATTAAAAAATTAAAGTATATCATATTATTTATTTTTTTTTATCACCTAAGTGAGGCTTATTTTGATTTTTTTTTTAATTTTTTATCGATAAATATAGTTCTCTTTTTTTATTAATTAAGTAATTCTAATATATCATTATAATTGATGTGGTAGGATATTATTATCATGCGGAAAAAAAATAAGAAGATAGATCCTTTTAACAAAATAAAGGTGGAAGAAATAAAAAAGGATAAAGTTTTAGGCGAAATTATCCCATTACGTCAACTAATAATGTGGCGAGATTAATGAAATAATAAAAATAAAAAATTACATTTATTAGTAAAAAATTAAAAAATTAAGGTGAAAGAAAACATGGATTGGAAAAATTTTTATTAAGAATATTATTATCAAGCTCATTTATTCCAATCAATGCAACAATTTTATATTATTTTCACATATTATATATTTTTATTAGAGTGAAAAAAATTAATAAATAATATAAAACACACTATTACATTTAATTTATATACGTAAAAGTTTAGTAATTAATATATAAAAATATAATAAAAAACTATTAATCCTACACGGTTAAAAAGAGATATATATATATATATATGTGAGAAAGATCTTTAAAAATTCAATAGGAGGTTCACTTAAATCTACCATTTGGATTGTGAGTTCTCTGAAGGAAAATAAGATGTCTACTCACGGTTCAGCGATTCCCTCTTCCGCCCCCAAAAATATTCGCCATTCTGCAGATTTCCATCCTGGTTTATGGGGAAATTATTTCCTCACATGCCCTTCCGAGGTAAAAATTCACAAAGACCTAAATGGTAACTTAGCATAGTCATAAAAGTTTGTTTGATTTTGACAAGTAATTCTTTGTGCATGCATGCAGACAATTGATCCTGCAACTCTAGAACAATACGAAGAACTGAAACAAGAGGTCGGGCGGATGACAATGGCTAGTGCTGAGTCTGCCCAGATAGTAGTACTGCGATTGATTGATTCAGTCCAACGCTTAGGTGTTGCTTATCACTTTGAAAAACAGATTGAAGGTGCACTGCATAAAATATTCTATGATTATTCAGATAACGATGTTGGCGATGACGATGATCTCTACACAGTTTCTCTTCGTTTTCGACTGCTTAGACAACAAGGAATTATGATTTCATGTGGTATGTAATTGCTTAAACTTATGTTTACTTGCACAATCGATTATCAAACTACAGATATACTTAGAACTGAGGTGTACTCCGTGATCTTGAAGCCACAACTGCCGATGACTAGTCGCTTTGAAACAACAGCTGCAAAGCTTGAATATATTGCATGCAAGAAGGCATCTCCCAGAAACCAAAGACTCGACAAAATCTGTAGTCATAAGAACAATTAGCATCTTAATTATTGATGTTAGATGCTGCCGTTTAAAATTACAAGATGTTTAATACAATTAGTTGGTATTTTGCAAATATGTGAGAAGGCTCAGTCCCCTGTATTTTTGAATGTAATCAGATGTGTTTAACAAGTTCAAAGATGAAGAAGGCAAATTCTTCAAGGAATCACTGAAGAACGATGTTGAAGGCATGTTAAGTTTGTATGAGGCAGCATACTTATCAGTTCGTGGAGAAGAAATTCTTGATGAAGCCATTGCTTTTACTACTTCTCACCTTAAATCAATGGTACCCCATGTTTGCCCTAATGTTGCTCAACGAATCAATCATGCACTCTATCGTCCTCTTCGCAAAGCCCTGCCTAGATTAGAGGCAAGGTATTTTATTGATGTTTATGCCAGAGAAGATTCACATGATCGAACTTTGCTCAAGTTTGCAAAGTTGGATTTTAATATTCTACAAGCAGCACATCAGAATGAACTAAGGGGGATAACAAGGTCAGTTTGTATTTTTTTTGTTCTTTACCACAGCTTTAAAATGTGTGTATGCCCACACGTGTGTGTATACATATATGGTAAATTAATTATTTTTTAAAAAAAAATTAAAAAATCTTAAATTCATTATTTAAAAATATAATTCATCAATAATTTTTGTAGTTGTAATAGTAAGATTTTGAAAAAAAAAATGAAAATGTCTAACAAATAATAATAATTTTAATAGGTATCGTGAATTTATTTAATATAATAAATAGATTGTATTCTTTCTTATAAAAATATGAATATATAAATATGATCTTTGCATATGAAATGTGTTTCCTCAATTTTCTTTTACAATATAATAAATTATTCAAAAATAATTTTCTCAAACTTTTATAAAAGGGCCCATAGAAATAGACTTACATGTAAGTGGGCTTATATATAATTTATCAAGATTCAAGATAATTAATCTGAAACTGAAATTGAAATTGCAGGTGGTGGCGAGATTTGGACTTTAGTACAAAGGTGCAATATGCAAGAGATAGAATAGTGGAGTTATATTTTTGGATACTTGGAGTGTATTTTGAGCCAAAATATGCTTTGGCCAGAAAAATATCGACCAAAGTAATTTGTATTGCATCTGTCATTGACGATACATTTGATGCCTACGGTACTTACGAAGAACTCAAACTCTTTACGGAGACAGTTAAAAGGTTTATATCGTATAACTTCTCAACTCTTTTCAAAATTTGGGCATGTATTGTGACTTGACCAAGCTATTTTAGAATAGATTGCCATAGATTATTGAACTTATTTATTTATTACTTTGTTTGGCTTGCAGTTGGGACTTTGGTGCCATAGATATACTTCCTGAATACATGAAAATAGTTTATAAGACACTCTTGGATATTTACATTGAGATCGAGGAAGAATTGTCCGAGGAAGGAAGGTCATACTGCATACACTATGCAAAAGACAAGGTGTATATATAGGCAGTTATTTTTCAGCTGCTTATTCTGTTAGCAATAACTTCATTTTTTGAAGTATAATTATACACATGACATATTTCTATTATATTTTGTGAATATAATTATAGTTATGAATTAATTAAGCATTGTGGCGCGATGGTGTTACTATAGTAAATTATTATTATCGTTATAATTTTATGCATAAAATAATTATATATGTTAATAGATTTTTGAATTGTGTTGTGTTGTGTTCCTGGTGATCAGACGAAAGAACTAATTGAGATGTACTTTGCACAAGCCAAATGGTTCAATGAAGGTTATTTTCCAACAATGGAGGAATACAATTCTGTAGCAATGATAAGCAGTGCTACTCCAATGCTTGTAACAAATTTCTTCCTTGGTATGGGTGATTCTGCAACTGATGATGCTTTTGGATGGATGTTGACAAACCCTAAGGTTGTAGCGGCTGCATCAGTTATCGTCCGATACTTGGATGACATCGAAACACATGAGGTACGCACAGCACAAAGACTTTAATATTGATGTGTTTCTGTTGTACCTTCTGCTAAATTAATTTGGATGGATGCATGCACGAATGGTTTAGTTTGAGCAGAAGAGAGGACATCTTCCATCCGCCATCGAATGCTACATGAACCAGTACGCTGCATCCGAAGAAGAAGCAGTAAAAGTGTTGAACCAAGAGGTTGCAAATGCTTGGAAAGATATAAACGAAGAATTTCTGATCAAAAATCCAACGACTGTCCCGTTTCCTCTGCTCGAAATAATTCTTAATTTTGCACGGACATGCGATTTGATTTACAAAGATGGGGATCGTTACACGGATTCTTATTTGATGAAGGATGACGTTGCTTCCCTGCTCAAGGATCCTGTGATGCTCTGAGTTCATTAAAATGTTGTTTTCATTTACGTGTGTGGGGTTTGCTGTTTTTAAATAAATGGTCCAATTTATTTGATCTCTTATGGTGAAAATAAGAGAACAAGGATCAATTTGTTTGTTTTTTTTTTTTTTTTCCTTTATTATTTGTGTTTGTGTGTGGGATGAAATTAAAGTGTTTGAATGTGCATGGATCGAAATGAAGTCAGGTGTGCGATAAAAAAATAAAGAAAAATAAAAATGTAGCCGTTTGTTTGTTTTGAATAAATGGTCCTTTGTTGAAACGAATGGAGAGTTCTTATAGCTGTCTTGTTTGCAATGCCACTTAATTTAATCTGCTTGTTACTGTCTGCAATTGCTAATCAATGTTCTTCACCGATTTGAAGCATGTGTCTCGCGGCATAATCATGCTTAAACAAGATCAACCGGCCTAGCTTTGATATTTAGTCTGCTGTAATTGAGTACTTGTACTCGTAGCAGTACATAAGGTAGAATTTCTTCATTTGGTTTTCATGTGCTTGGCCTTATAGTGAGTGTAGGTCCAATATTTTATAGAAAGAATGGAGTGTGTTGTAGTAAAGATAAATAACGGCAATATTTATGTTCAAATTTTCAATAATTTTTTAAAAAAAATATAAACCAAACAGACATTTTAAATGCAAAAGATTCAATTTTATTCAGATTTCATATTAATACAAATTTTAATAATAAGAAAAATAAATTATAAATTTTCTAATAAAATTTGAAAGTTTACTTAAATTAAACTAAAGACAAAATTGATGATTATCCGCTTAGCCTAGTAATTGGTAGATATAAAGAATTCAAAATGATTTCTTAGATTCCTGGAGAATGATATTGTTGAGATTTAATGTTTTTAAAGCTTTGCTGTCGTGTAACGTTTACTACTGGTAGGGTTTAATCCTAACAAATATAAACAATTTAATTCTGAACTTGGCCGGTTACTTCTTCTGATATCTCTGAAGTAACCGTTTCGTCTTTGTATTTGTTTTTACTTTCTATGTTATCTAACTGCAGCAAGAGAGGTTATCATGGAAGAAACATGAATACAGATAGATACTTTTAACAAAATAAACGTGCAAGAAATAAGAAGAAAATAAACGTGAAAAACAATAAGAAGACAGACACGCTTAACCAAACACGTGTTAGTCAACTACCAACTTATTATCATCAAATGCCGGACTGAAAACTGTTCCAAACCAGGACTACACTTACATTCGACTCGCTCTCGGTTTCCCCATTGCTCTCACCATCTTTCTCGGTTCAAACTTCTTAATCTTCCCCGTCGAAGTCTTCGGAAGTTCTTCGTTAGACACCAATGTTTTCGGCACCATGTAACGCGGCAACCTTCCTCCGCAATACTCTATTATCTCCCTCTCCGTCGGTTTCCGAGTCAATCCCACTTTCAAACTCACAAATGCACATGGCGTCTCGCCACAGAACTCATCCGGCCGGGCTACGACCGCTGCCGCCTTAACTGCTGGGTTTGTGTACAGCACTGACTCAACTTCCACGCTGCTCAAGTTCTCTCCGCCGCTGATTATAATATCCTTTGATCGATCCTTTCTTTCCAAATAACCGTCGGTGTGAATCATGCCGACGTCTCCGGTGTAAAACTAGCCGTCGTCCGTCACGCATTTCCGAGTTCCGTCGGGGCATTTGAGATATCCGAGCCGCACTGAGTCCTGACTCCTGACCCAGAACGTCAACTTCAGTGAACCCTATTGTCTTCACTCATTGTCTCGATTTCATCCTCGCTCTCTCCGTCGCGGGCAGCCGATTCCACTGAAGTTTCCACGCGCATGACACGACGAGTCCGGCCGTTTCGGTTGAACCATACCCCGTGGCTCACGATAAAACCCAGCGACTCAGTTCTAAAGAGCACGGCAGCCGGCGGTGGGGCTCCGGCTGTCAGAATATAGACCGGTTTTTGGAGCGGTTTGCTGTTGGGATAGTCTGATATCATGTTAAGAACTACAGGTGCGCCGCACATGTGAGTGACACCGTGTTTTCTGATCAAGCCGTAAATTACGGCGGCATCGAGTTTTCGCGGGCAGATGTTGGTCCCACCGACCGCCGCCGTGACCCACAGAAAAGTCCAACCGTTAGCGTGAAACATAGGTAAGGTCCACAAATACACCGGTTGTTTCGGAACGGGCCAATCAATCAAAGAGTCGATGGTCATGATGAAAATCCCGCGGTGGCAAAGCACTACACCTTTCGGGGACGACGTCGTGCCGGATATATAATTCAATATCATCGGTTCCCACTCGTTCTCCGGCCGGAGCCGCTTAAATCCAGATCACCTTTCGAAACTAAACTCTCGTAAGTACAAGAGAAGTCAGAATCAACGGTATGTGACGATTTATTATCGTTACCATCGTCGGAATCACCAGTGATGAATACCAAACGAGGCCGTTTTTGCATGGGACGGAAACAAAGAGACGGCTTCGACAACCAGATTGCGCAACTGATAATCAACAAACACCATCTTCGATTCGTTGTGCCGCAGGAGTATGGATACAGTAAACGCGTCCAGACGAGTGTTGATATTATTGAGGATCGCACCGGTGAAGGGAACGGCGAAGTGAACCTCGTACATGGCGGGGACGTTGGGAGCGACGACGGAAACGGCGTCGCCTCTGGTGATGCCGGAAGATGAAAGGGAAGAAGCTAACTGAAGGCACCGACGGTGAGTTTGCGACCATGTCTAACTTATATTGTCGTAAATGATCGACGGACAATCGCCATAAACCGTCGCAGCTCGTTCTAAAAACCCTAACGGCGTTAGAGGGGAAGAATTTGCCGGGCGTGGCTTTAGCTCTTCCATCTTTGCAGGATATAACAATGTTTGAAAGTCTTTTAATAAAGTAAAACGGTGCGACCATGCTATAAATAGGAATTTTTATATTCTTAATTAATTCTTATTTATTAAAAAATTAAAAAATAATTAAAATAAAATTTAATTTTTCTCTTTTTTTTATAAAATTAAAAACTAAAAAAAAATCTTTGTCTCTATAAATAATATTGAAAATTATAAAAATAATAAAAATATATTTGATAAATATCATATTATTTAAAACAAAAAATAATGAACTTTCTGAATTTATTAGTGAGAATAAGACAAGAAATATGTATCAATATTAAACTTTACCTAATAAAATCTATTATGTTAATCATAAATTTAAGGTTGCAGGTTCCGTAGGACTTGCTTGCATATTTAATATCTGTAATCTATATAATATTACTCTATTAATTATAAAGATTTGGTTATGATTTATTAAACGTAACTTACTTCAATTTTTTTTATCACACAATTTAAAATCTCATAAAAATTTCAAACACTATAATTTGATCATTTTTTAATTTTTATTATTTATTTTCAGTTTTTGTATAAAATATTTTAAATTTTGTATGACAAAAAAAAAAAAAAAACTGTACATTCAATATACTATATATAAATTTTAATTATAGAATAACGAAATTATGGTTGTGGGAGATGGACTTCCGTCCTTATGTAATGAAACACAATACAATACTGATAATAGTAGCAATAAGTACCAGCTATCTTAATATTCAACATGCAAAGCATTATAAATATGTAATAAATCTATCTATTGAGCATAGAACAACAAAACTAAAGTTGTTAAATATGGCCTTTAGTGGATTTAATTTTGTAGGATTCAGAAATACATATTTTAACCAATATATAACGTTATAAAAAATAGTAAAAAAAGAAAGGTCAACATATTTAAAACATTAACATTTTAAAAAATCGAATGTTAATTTTTTTAAATTAATAAATACACACACACACACATAATATGTGTGTGTGTGTGTAAATTAAAAAAAATAGTAAGTTATTTAAAGTAATTATTCCATGGACACAATAAAAATGTCGAAAAACAAGATATATATAACATTAATGTAATATTTATTTACAACTTGACATTAAATTACTCTTATTCAATGTTAAATTACTAACACTTCTATAATGTTGTACAAATATTTGCATAAAAATGATTGTATAAATATATAAATTTTTAGTGAAACGTATTGTTATGTAATTATACAAACAGTATAATTTTATAATCCGGTTGTTCAATAAATATATATATAGTATTTTTTTGAATTAAGATTTTTTATATTTTTTGTGAAGTTGAGTAGATATTAAAAATGATACGATTAATAATAAATAGTATTTTAAATTTTTTAATTTATATTATAAATTTTATTAAAATATAATATAAATTATTTATGATCTCTTGTTAAAAGTAAGGAGAAAAAAGAGAAAGAAATAGTTTAGTACATTATTTTGATAGAAGAATTTTGTTTTCTAGCTTTTCCAAAATTTTTAGGTGCTGAGCCATCAGGAATTGTAGCTTATTCTGCCAATCTCTTCCGCTCCGTCGCCTTGTTTCTCGTTCTCTCGCTGACTTCTCCACTTCGTTTCTGTTGATTACTTCTTCTTCAACGTGAATCTCCCATGGCTACGTTCCATTCAGTGCAAGTATGTGTAACTATAGTTTGTTGTTTAATCTCCTTCAAAAAGCCAACAAATCATGGGCACCAACCTGCAATAAAACCTTTTCATCTACCTTCAACCTCAAACTCGGATGGAAAATCCGTAGTGTTACCAGTTACAAGATCTGGCCTAATTAGCCATAAAAATGGGTAATTACTATTAGCTAGTCCCGTTCCAATCTCGATAACTGGAGATTGGAATCCCTTCTACAACTGTGTGCAAATCTTCTTCTGTAAGACAGCTTTCATCTGCAAATTAATTAATTAAACACATAAATATAATTAGAAATTAATTTATGATGAGAAAATTAAAATAACCAACTCTCTTAATATTAATTACCTTTAAAATGCTGGATAAGACCTTTTAATCTGAGTGTGTACAATCGCAGAGTTTCCATCTGCGATAGCCAAAAGAAGTAGAATACGGAGTCCAAAGTTTTGAGCACCTTTTAATTTGAGCGTCTACAATCGCTGAGTTTCTATAGCACTGCCAGCTGCGAGAGGGAAAAAGAGTATATAGGAGGTCCAAATTTTTAAGCAGCTGTAACAGTGAATGGCATTACGGCATCTGAGACGATACAATTGACAGGATTAGGATTAGCAGAGTGATTGAATTTTGCAAGAAGGTCAAGAAATGGCTGCAGCATGACATCGTTTGTGATGTTTTACAGACAGAAAAGGGATCCTGAGGAGGGCATTTTTCATCATCATCTGAAGAAGAAGGAAGTGAAGGGCATCTGGTATTGTTTCAAAACGAAAATTGGGCAAACTATCTAAAGAATCACGGCCTATTGATTTGAGAAAACGTTTGTGGATGAATTCAGTGTTGACAAAAGTAATGGGAAAACCTTTGTGCTGAGAAGCTATGCAAATTTTTGATGTAGCTTTGAAATGGGCCTGATGTACAAACTGCATGGCCCTTGATGTTGCTGTATGCTTTCCATTCCACATCATATCTTTCTCGATCTCTAACTTGTAATTAATTAACAGTCCGCAATTAACTCAGAGACTCTCCTGTTCGTTATATATCTATATATAGTAGCTAAAATTTGTATTAAATTTATGCACGTATTTTATGCCATTTCATATATATTTTTTTAAATTTTCTTGCGAAAAAGCACGATTGATTATTTGATTGTACATTTAAGGCACAGCACCGACAGGTTGGTTTAAATCAATCTTGGGAGAAGATTTATTCGTATCTTTTAAATCCGATATTTACAGGGCATTTGTAGTTGACTTGTCAAATAATTAATCATCCCATGATTAATTAATTATAGGCTACTGTTGATCTCAGTCAATATAAAATTCAAATAACAACTCAGTGGCAGCAATATCACAATGTACTGACTAATGAATCCTGTATGTATGTAATAAGTCATCGTATTGATGAAACCTTCTATTTTTGATTTTTTTTTCTCTTATTTTCCTAATTCAGAAAACAAAATCAAAGTCACAATTATAGAAACCGACCAAGATCGAGAGAGTACAAATCAAAATTTAAAATTAAAATCAATATTATTATTTAATTTAATTGCTAATATTTCCTAAAATTAAAATTTAAAATAAGAGATTTTGGAATCAATTTGTTTAAATTTCGACCCATGTGGCTAGTTAGTCACATTCCTTCTGTCGACTACATTTAAATCAGACAAATAGAGATCGTATAGGTACACATGCAAGTCATGATCCGAACTTATTTAATTATTTAGAAGACAAAAAAGTGATAAATTTTAATGCAATAATTTTGGATTTTCTTGGTCAATAATTGACAAATATTCATTATGTAACCAGTTCATTTTGAAAAAGAAAGGCCCTTCATGTATAAACCTTCATTTCACATATTATATATATATATATATAATTATGGATGTTAGTTGATTCACCTTATAAAATTTCTTGAATATGATTAATGTCACTTGTAGGTCAAAGAAGAAATTTTTGATTTATTTTTTTAATATTTTAAAAATAAAAATTATTTAAAAAAATTAATTTTTTTAGGGAGAACTAAAAGAATACAGTATACTGGATTCATAATAATGAGTGTATGGGAGAGAGAAGAGAAACTACTAATTCATACACAAAATGCATTACAATTCAAGAAAATATTTATTAATCACTCCGCGGCATATTGATTTGACATGCAACAAGAAGAGGAACAAAACATATAATGAGACATTCTTCGATCTCTTGAAGTAGTTCTACTTCAAGCTCGTACATGTCATTATCATGAACCAAAAAAAAAAAAAATCACAAACAACAAAATCCTCAATACTTTTGTCATGCAATTGCTTTCATTGAGCATCGCAAATTAGGCGGGACACTGAAATCCAGGCGGCGGATGCTTGCCGCAATCGACAAGAACCACTAGAGCGATGGGAATAATTAGATTAATGTTCAGAAGCTTAGCTTTAATGGTGGTGCAAAGACATAATGCAGTATCCAAATCCACAAGCCCTTGCAGCACCGGACAGCAAGTGTCCTTTGCGCTGCTTCCGATGCCGATGTGAATTAGACCGCCTAGCACGTCGACGCATGCGCCAAGCTTGAGAGTATCAACTGGACAAGTTTGTGCCGGCGGTGGAGGATATGGCTTCACCTTCGGTGGTGGTGGTGGACATGGTGTCTCACTTGGTGGTGATGGTGGCGGCTTTACAACAGGAGGAGGTGGTGTCACAGTTGGTGGTGTTGGTGTTGGTGTTGGTGTTGGTGGTGGCTTTGGCACTACAGGAGGAGGCGGCGTCACAGTTGGTGGTGTTGGTGGTGGCTTTGGCACTACAGGAGGAGGCGGCGCCACAGTTGGTGGTGGCTTTGGCACTACAGGAGGAGGTGGCGTTACAGTTGGTGGTGCTGGTGGTGGTGGCTTTGGCACTACAGGAGGAGGTGGCGTCACAGTTGGTGGTGCTGGTGTTGGTGGTGGCTTTGGCACTACAGGAGGTAAAGGCGGCTTAGGGCTTGGAGAACAAGGCGGCTGTGGGACGTACGGCGGCTTAGGGGCGGGAGAATAAGGTGGTTTTGGGACGTACGGCGGTTTGGGGCTTGGTGAATAAGGTGGTTTTGGTACATACGGGGGTTTAGGGGTTCGAGTGTGAGGTGGTTTCGGTACATAGGGCGGCTTGTGTGTTGGTTTGACATGCGGCGGCTTGGGCACGTACGGTGGCTTGGGGCTAGGAGTGTGAGGCGGTTTAGGTACATATGGCGGCTTGTGCGGTGGCTTGACATGCGGCGGCTTGGGCACGTACGGTGGTTTGACGTGCGGAGGTGGTTTGCTGTGGGGTGGCTTGACATGCGGCGGCTTGGGCACGTACGGTGGTTTGACGTGCGGAGGTGGTTTGCTGTGGGGTGGCTTGTAATGCGGTTGTTTAGGGTGGTAAGGTGGGATTACTTTTGGAGGGCGTTTTGGAGGAAATGGTGGAGGACATTTTGGTGGCTTAGATGGAGGAGGTGGAGAAGGACTAGGAGATCGGCAATATGGACAAGCTAAAGCAGAAAGCAATGTGCCCAAATTCAAGAGGAGGATCAAGAAATTAGCTAAACGATTCTTGCCCATCATTAAAAAATTCAGCTGTCCACAAAATTCTGAAGAGCTAGATCATGATAGTAAACTTATGGTAACTACTATATGTTTCATCGAGTGAACGAATTCCCTCTTATAAGGACCAAAGAAGGGAAAGAAAGAGAAAGAGGAAGCAATCATTTGAATTTTTTGAAGATAGTCTTCATCGATTGATTGACTATAGGCATGTAACTTCTCATGCATTGAACATCACACGAGCCCTCTGCAAACAGATTGAAAAATTGGCCATATTGGCATGTGGGTTCACCCCCGACAAGGATTTTGAAGGGCAATAAGTCAAGTGACCGATGATGTTCTTGACATTTTGTGCACTGTTGAGCCCGTGATTGAGAAAGGATATGCATCAAATCTGAAATTGCATGTGACCTACTCACAACTCAAATTTCGATGCATTAAAAAACTATACACGATGACAAATTGTACTCGTACTCTTATCAAATAAAAGGTTTATATATTTTTATTCATAAGATGACAAATGGACTGATTGTCCATTGATAATAAGAATAGCATTAGTTGTCTAAGCAAATTAAAATGGAACATAACATTTGGGTCTCACATATTTTTATCATATAATTTTTTTTTTCACTTCAATTAAAGTTATCAAATTAATTTTATAATAGATAATGTCATTCGTTATAATATGACAAATTTAATTTTAATCATTTAAAAATTTTAAATATATTATTTTTATTTAAAAATATATTTAAAATTAAATTAAATTTTTGACATAATAATTAATATAAATATAATTTAAAAAATCTTATTAATTTCACTTATACTCTATTATAAAGAGTTTGTCTCTTCGTTTTTTAAACATTTATATTAAGATGTTATAACCAAAAACAATAAATATATGGTTCATAAAACAAAGAGTATTTTAATTATTTCAACAAGAATTATAAACCTATTTGATATAAATAAAAAAAAAAAATTATCCCTTTACTGAATAAATAACAAGAACTTGAGGATTGGGATGTTATTACCCCAAATTTTTTTGGTTGTGGGCCACAAATGTACAAAATTACTTTTGGCATATTATATTATATGCAGTTGGTAACTTGAAACATTTGCAATTGGACTTTGAAATTTCTATGAATGAAGATTGGCCAATCAATTATTCAGTGAAAAAATGTATACAACCATGGACTTAAATTTTCCCTCTTTTTTTTTTTCTTTGAACAAGTGTTTTTTTTAATTATTTCTATCCTTAAGTTTTAAGGATCTATTCACATATAAACATAAAAGATAATGAATGGCCAAAATTTTATTTTAATTAATTTTATTTTTTAATAAATAAAAATTAGTTAAAATTAAAAAAAAATTAAGAAAGGATTCTAATTTTTTCCTTGCATTAAATATTTTTTATTTATTAATTTTCCCTTATAATTAACTTTTTCTTAATTAATATAAATAGATGATTAAGACCAAAACCTTATATTTAAGATAATAAATCTTTTAAAAGCAACTAAAAGCTTGAATGCATTGAGACAAAATTTGGTATGAAAAGGACATGAGGAGGGGCTGTGTTTTAGTGGGACTTCCCTACATAATGAATGTAGGTCAATAATTCTTCTTAAAAATAATTAGCGGCTAGAAATTGGTATAAAAATTTGGTATGAATTTTATGAAAGGCTAAAAATATGAAAATGGAAGGACCTAGATGTCATTATCCCTTAAAAGAACATGATTGACGCAAGACACAGTGTCACAAAGCACATCAGTTATGCTAAGAAATATCATACATTCACGAGACAGCTGTTCCTCCGGAAATCAAGGGAGAGAAATCAGAGATATTTTCCTATATATATATATACATTAAATATTAAATATATTTATTTTACATGTTAATGCAATGCCTCAAACTAAAAAATCACATTTGGGCCCATTGGGCTGATTTGACTTGCAATCCGCTGTGTGGAGGAGGCGGTCGATAGATAGGCCGGGTGGGAACGAGTATCGGCGGGCTAGGCCATGGCCCGAATTGTTGTGTGATTTGGACAGCGTGGCTGCTACAAGGGCTCGGTACGTCTTTGGGTGGATTCGGGCCCAGTGACATTCCGGGTGGGTTAACGACGAATGAGGTTGGGGTTTGGGGAAGTTTGATGCCAGCAAGAGATAAGACAACAAACGTGGGAAAAAACGAAATGTATTGAGGGTAAAATTGGAAAATCAATTAGATGTTTACCGAATTGCAGCGGTCACATTTTGTCGCCGTCGTCTTCTCCAAATTTGCTGCTTACAAAAACAGCGAAAACACGGAGAGAAAAGCTCAATTGCAGCCCAGAAATGAAAAGGAATCGAGAAGAAGAAGAAAAAGAGGAAAGGCTTTTCAGCGCGAAAGTGGTGGAGTATTTGGAGCCATTGATGTCGAGAGAACTTCTCTGCAAATTTCCCGACAACTTTGCTTTTGATTTTGACTATTCGCAGAGCTCGATATGGTCTCCTTTGATTACCCGAGCTTACAATCCATTGGATTTGGATTTAATTACACCGAAACAGTTGTCAAATGATTTTGGGTTTGATGTTGTCGAGTTGGAGAAAAACAGCGTCGAGAACTGCGCGAAGAAGAGGAAGAGGAAAATGGTGACTTCCCCTCCATTCGGCATTAATCTCTGCAGTATCATGAAGAAGAAGAAGATGATGAAAATAAGAGCTTCTGAGTTTTCTCCAACCCCCGTTAAAGATTTTTGTCTGCCTATTTCCACTAAGGGATGGGCAAAGGTGCTGAAGACTGCTTCCAAGCATTTCAAGAAGAAGAAGAAGAAGAAAGATACAGGGATGCATATCAAGCTCACCACGTAATTGAAGATTGGGAAGCCTTGCATCTGTAATTTACTAATTTATTTATTTAGGCTTACTGAATTAAATTTGAGAATGCTGTATTTCTAATAATCTTGCATCAATTTACTGTAATTAACCATTTTGCTTGGCTAGCTTACATTGTTTCTGTAAGCTGCCATTGCCAAAGTTTGTATGCCACAACTGTATTCTTTCCGGCTAGTTATAATAATTCAGTGCCCACACCTTCGTGGTATATTTCCCAGTACATCCTCAATCAACCGTCCATATGCAGCAAACGAAGATCATCAACCGATCATCAAAGCCAATCTAGACTTTTCACTCACGTCCTTGACCTTCTTCCTCACTTCACTACCACCGTTCATCGCGCATCCCACGGCTCTCGCTATCTCGATGAAGTGTACCAATCAATGCATACCGTTTCGATTACGAAGAAAACTTGGCTGAGATCGTCTTACGCTCATGTGATATACAAATATAATCTAATGCATCAAATCTAACTTAAGTGATATTTATTAAAACTATAAGGACTAAAATGAAATTATCCTATTGAATGGATTCTTTGGTCTATGTATTTTCAGACAGTTTTGCCCCCATTTACACAAAACATAGACCATAAATCATTTGTTCTTTAAGGTTTGCTTGTTAAGTTGGGAAGCAAATATGTAAATGATTTGTTTGTTGTGAGTTCGGCGATATTCATGTATGCTGAGCTTGGTTGTGTTGATTTTGCCAGGAAGATTTTCGACAGTTGTTAGGAGAGAAATTCAGAGGTTTGGAACACTATGATCGGTGGGTATGCCCAGAATATTTGTCACGTTGACGCTATTAAGCTTTTTATTCAAGCTACGCAGTCAGATGAGATCATTCTTGATGATGTGACTTTCCTTTCAGCTTTAAGTGCGGTTTCATAGTTGCAGCAAATGGACTTGGGTCGACAGCTGCATGCCTATGCAATTAAGAATTTGGAATCATTGCCGATTACTGTTCTAAATGCAGTCATTGTCATGTATTCAAGGTGCAATTGTATCCACACGGCATTTAAAGTTTTACAAAAAAAATGCAGGAAAGAGATGTTGTTACTTGGAATACTATGATTTCTGTTTTGTGCAGAATGGATTGGATGATGACGGGTTAATGCCTGTGTATGAAATGCAGAAGCAAGGATTTATTAGTGATTCTGTGACTGTAACTGCTTTGCTTTCAGCAGCATCAAATCTTCGAAACCAAGATGTTGGAAAACAGACTCATGCTTATCTTCTTAGGCATGGCATTCAATTTGAAGAAATGGAAAGTTATCTTATAGGCATGTATGCAAAATTTGTCACATATACAACAATGATATCGGGGTTATGGCCAACATGGGATGAGCGACGGAGCTCTCTCTTTGTTTCACTCGATGAAAGGATATGACGTTGAATCTGATGCCATTTCCTTTGTTGCGGTGTTGTCAGCCTGCAGTTATGCTGGTTTAGTTGACGACGGTCTTCAAATATTTGACTTGTTGCAGAAAGAATGCAAGGTTCGACCCTCAGCTGAGCACTATTGTTGAGTTGCAGATATGTTACGTAGGTTTGGAAGGGTGGTTGAAGCCTATGAATTTGTTAGAGAATTGGGTGAAGAGGGAAATGTGATGGAAATTTGCGGTTCACTTCTTGGTGGTTGCAGACTTCACAGCCAATCCGAATTGGGAGAAGTTGTCGCTAAGAAGTTGCTTGAGATGGGTACCACAAACAGCACATTGGGCTATCGTGTTTTGCTCTCTAATATCTACGCAGAAGAAGGAAACTGGGAAAATGTGGATAAAGTAAGGAAAGAGATGAGAGAAAGGGGCTTAAGGAAAGAGGTAGGACGTTCTTGTATTGAGATTGGAGGTTATGTGAACCAGTTTGTATCCAAGGATCAAGAGCATCCTCGGCGCATTGAGATATGCAAAATGTTGGAAGGATTAACCTTGGATATGAAAGATTCTAGGTATTAGGCCAGTCAAAAGTCCAATTTAGATGCTATCTCTAAGTTTGACGAATGAAAAGGATTGTTTCTTACAGATTTTGAAAACAGGAGACAAAAAAATCATGACTGGCAAACAAGAGTTGACAGGCGAGGGACTGGTAGTAGTTTTTCTTTGTGTTTACTGAGAATACAAGTGCTTAAATTACTGGGTTAGATTTTTAAGCAGGCTAGTATATTTCATGAGAAAGTTCACCGCATCTACAGCCGTAGTCTATCGACATGGACTTTAGTGGTGGGTTTACGCAATGGAGTCTCAGCCTGAGTAGGTTGCATAAGCTGCTCATGCAGCACAAAAGGGTATTATCTGCACTGTCAGGTCAGTTAGACACAGCCCTTGCGAATTCTTATGATCCCGCACTATGCCCAGTGCGGGCATTGCAGCTTTCACATGAGCCATTTGACTTCTTGTACGGGCCTTCTTTAATTATATTTTGTTTTGAGCTCTTCGTATTTGTTGTTCGGTGTATCCTTTCATTTTTTAATGTTCAATATTTTTCTCATTTTGGGGTGAAGGAAAATTTGGATTCCACCACTCTTGTCCTCTTGGGGAAAACTCTGAAGATATTGGGAAGATTGGTTGGAAATTTCACGTCATTTTGATGTTTGCTATTCTTTATTCTTGATTCCTCTGTGGTTTTCTCTCTCTTTCTAATTATTTTTTAAATATGAAGAACGTTATCGTCTCAAGCTCATGCCTTTCGGTTTCAAGTGAATAAGAAATTACAAACAGGGTTATTAGAATTATTTCATTCAAAATTTTACAGATGAATATACTCTTTTTCTGAGAATTACAGTCATGGTTGTAACAGGAAAAATAGCTTAATGGACAGCATAACTCAGAGAAAATCATGTTCATCTGATGGCACTTCATGTTAATCTAGGATCATTCTGGGGACCAACTAGCAAGGACGATAGCGTGGGAAAGGTAAGCAACACAGGTTACCGTAAAACACTCCCAAGCCAAACAGCCGCTTGTAAAAAAACTGAAGTGGGTGGAGCAAAGGCAGTTTGATGTACGAACATGGAGCTTGCCGACCCCGCCGTCCAATCACCACTCGCACGCTGGTCAGGTCACGTTCATCTCAGCAACAACCTGGCCAAATGAACCACAAGTCTAAGGCAAGTGCCATCGATCCATTCGCTGCCTTTCTGCCAGTCGGTTCCAGCACGCTATGTGCTGAATCATATTATCAAGTCCGAGAGATTGAAGGGGATTCTTTTAAGAGTGAATCTTATCACGTGATAAAATTATTTAATTAATAAAAAATATATATTTATAAAAAAATTTATTATTTTTTAATTTATTATTAATAAATATATATTTTATATTATTAATTAAATAATATCATCACCTTAATAATATTAACATAATAAAACTTTCCATCTAAAATTCTCATATTTTTAACCCAAACTTCAGTGTTTTCATGCCAGATTTAACTGAATGCATCGTAACCCTACCCAAATTTTAAACCTTAAGAAAATGTATACTCATAAAGGAAACTTGAACAGCAAAAATTGTGGCCTGTTTCTTTCTTTTTCAGAAAGCATATTTAATATGCCAAAGGCCTCTTTTCAAATGAAATAAGAATCTCATGGACAGGCAAAAATATTATCATGATGTCTTGTTGTTTTCATGAGTTTGATTGAATGAATCCAAACCTATCTTTTATATTATTATTATATTGTCGTCTTTTTCTGGGGCAATTGTGGATATGAATAGATTTGGCAAATCCAATCTTAAAGAAAGCCTGGAAGAAGATATCACATTGTTTCTTATGCTCACCATTCAATAACAAGTATCACATTAAATATGGTTTTTACTGCCATGTGACATGCCCACAATCTGTTGGACTTCCAGCAAAGCAATGACATCAGTCTTCCTGTTTCTCAGTTCCTGCCTCCGCCTATAAGTTTGTTGTCTTTCACCGCGTACAATTCATTCCAAGCCACAAACTCTACGAAATGAAAAAAGTTGAGCTAGTTTTCATCCCTTCACCCGGCGCCGGCCACCTCGTTTCTGCGGTGGAGGCGGCAAAGCTTCTCGTCGACCACGACGACCGCCTCTCCATCACCCTCCTCATCATCAAGCTTCCGTTTGATTCCAAAATCACCACGTACATCGAATCACTCGCAGCTTCAAATTTATCCGACCGTATCAAATTCATCAACCTTCCGGACAATGTCGGGCAAACCGACAACAAGAGCTGGTTCACGGCATTCATTGAAAGCAAGAAACCCCACGTTAGGGAAGCTGTTAACAACCTCAAAACTCAATCTCGACTCGCCGGCTTCGTTCTCGACATGTTTTGTACGTCCATGATAGAAGTCGCTGACGAATTTGGAGTTCCCAGCTATATTTTCTTCACGTCCAGTGCGGCGTTTCTCGGCCTCATGCTTCACGTCCAATGTATTCACGACGAGCAAAACATACTCACCACTGAGTGGAAGGACGACTCAGACACTGAGCTCGCCGTGCCGAGTCTCGTCAACCCAGTTCCGGCTAGGTGTTTGCCTACTGCGTTGTTTGACAAAGAGTGGGCCGCTATATTAAACGAGCAAGCAAGAAGATTTCGGCGAACCAAGGGTATTATAGTCAATTCGTTTGCAGAGCTGGAGTCCCATGCGGTCAACTCGTTTTCTAAGACCCCTCCCGTATACCCTGTAGGACCCGTTTTGAACATCAAAGGTGAAAACTGCGATCTGGGCCAACGTGGGGCCGAGAAGAAGGCGGAAATCATGACGTGGCTTGATGATCAGCCAGAATCTTCGGTGGTGTTCCTGTGCTTCGGGAGCATGGGAAGCTTCGCCGAGGATCAGGTGAAAGAGATCGCATGCGCGCTGGAGCGGAGTGGACATCGGTTTCTGTGGTCCCTACGACGGGCCCCACCAAAGGAGAAGTTTGAAATGCCGAGTGAGTACACGAATCTGACGGATATCGTGCCGGAAGGATTTTTAGATCGGACGGCTGGGATTGGGAAGGTTATTGGTTGGGCCCCACAAATTGCCATACTGGGACATCCTTCGATCGGAGGATTCGTATCGCATTGCGGGTGGAATTCTACGTTGGAGAGCTTATGGTCTGGCGTTCCAATCGCCACGTGGCCACTGTACGCGGAGCAGCAATTCAATGCTTTTCAGTTGGTGAGAGAGCTGGGACTAGCGGCTGAGGTTAAAATGGATTATAGGAAGGATTTTCTGACTGTGAATCCGACGGTTGTGAGTGCTGAGGAGATAGAAAGAGGAATCAGGTGTGTGATGAAACAGGATAGTGAGATCAGGAAGAGAGCGAAGGACATCAGTGAGAAGAGTAGAAAAACCTTAATGGACGGTGGATCTTCGTTCTCTACAATGGGCCGCTTCATTGATGATGTATTGGACAACATACCGTGAACCAATCATACGGCACAGCATTTATTTTTTTTTAATTTCTTGGTTGTACGCTTTGTATTTGTTAGCCATTTTCCCTTTCATTTTGTGAAATTTTCTGATGAACAGTTAATAATTAGTCCAAGATTTCAACATGTTCATTAACCAAAGGATATTTCTCTACAAAGACTGCATCAAACCCTTCAACAATCTAATTAACCCAGAAAAATTATCCCAAAAAGGTTCAGAGAAACAGTGAATTAAGCCCATTTGGCCAACAAAGACATGCAACCAGCACCTAAAAGGAGAGAAACATTTGCCCAGAGCTGAAGTTTTGTATTGGTTTGCAATTTGGGGTTCATGAAATCAGCAGCAAGAAGATCAACAAGGGACATGTAAATCAAGATTCCAGCTGAAGCTGCGTTGAGAACCCCTTCAACAATTAGAGCAGTTGGGCTATCTTCGTTGTAAACGTTTGATATTCCGATTCCTATTGCTATCCCAACTGGTGTTGTGAGTGAGAAGAACAATCCCATCACTGCTATTGCTCCACTTTTGAATTTTGCCTGTGAAATGCAGCCACCAAGTCCCATTCCTTCAAAGAATTGATGAAATGTCAAGGCTGCAACCAGAGGCCTAATAGTTTTTGGACTTTCAGAAGCACCCAATGAAATTCCTATTACCACCGAGTGCACCACAATTCCCAACTCCAATACCTAATCATATAAAAAAAAACCAAAAAAAAAAAAAACAATCAAAAATAGTATTAAAATGATTAAATTAAGGAATTTAACTCAATACTAAAGAGTATTCTAATTATTTTTGTAGGAGTGGAGTGGATCTATTTGTTACAAAAGAGAAAAGTATTGTCTGATTTGTCAAATTGCAAATAACTAGGGACCCAAATTTTGTTATCCCTGTATGCGTTAGAACTTTATGACTATCAACCACCGTGAAATCGCAAGTAACCTGTGTTATGACGCGGTGTCTTAGAAGCTCTGATTCCCCGGAATTCACGACGGGGCCGTGAGAATGTCCATGAGTTGCATGAGTGTGAACATGCCCGCTACTTGCACGCTCCTCAGCTCTCTCTTCATCTTTATTTTCAGGCTGAGCCTTAACAAAGTGAGACTTGCTGTAATAAGAAGTCGCAAAAGCATCAATCATCAGCGTACCGATGGCAGAAACCATGGCGATGAATCCAGTGAACGGAAAATTCCCCCACGGATTTTCATTCAAGCATGGCGACGTTAAATTCTCGAAGGCGTCGGGAAGTACATGGATGAATCCGGTTGATAATATAACCCCTGCAGCAAAAGCTTTGATTAAGAAGAAAATGCTCTTCTCCGGACGTAAAGCCTGGATTCTTTTCCCGAGAATCGGAAGACAAACACCGATGGCTCCAGCAACGAGTATCGAAGCGATGGCCGCAAGCTTGTATTTTCGGGCTTGAGTTTTGTCTCGATCTTCCTCTTCAGGTTCGCAAGTGCACTCTCCCAGAACCAAGACAGGAAGAACCAAGAGAAGAAAGAGGAAAGCAAAACGTAGAGCATCAAACTTGATCATGGCGGCAAGATAGCAAAAAAGCTCCGGGAGGACAGAGGTGTTTAAACAAGGAAGAAGCTGCGGAATACAGTGCGATTATTTCGAAGGGTTTAATTGTGAAATCATTTTGGCTCAACGTTTGGAGAATAATCTAATTAAAGTGTGAAATCAGAATTCAATTTGCTGTTTTGAGTGCTTGAAAGCCATGAAGATACAATGAGGCCATTCTATGTATTACCCAGTAGAAGCAGGGAATCAGTTGTATATTAAAATTTGGTAATTCCATGTTAAGAAAGAAAGTCATTGTTAAAATTAGGTTGGAAATTTCAAAACAATTAATTAAAAAGGAAAAAAGTGTTGAGAACATGTCGACATAATATGGAGAGAGTGCAAATTTTCAAAGCGTTCTCACCCCATTGTTGTTCAAGTCAACGATATAATGTCGAAATTGTGTGTAATTATTAGCCAGCTGACTGTAATCTGTACATCAGCTGGGTTGGCATTCCTGATCTCAAATTCAACGTTGATTTTGTCAATGACATTGATTGTTTATTTTTTTCATGATCTCAAATTCAACGTTCACTTTGTAAATTACATTAATCGTTTATTTTGTTTCCACGCATATAACACGAGTCGAGTATTACTTGCAATAATATAAATGTTTATTTTATTTTTGTTAATTATTTAAATGAGGTATTTTTTAAAATTTCTTTTAAAATTTAATAAAATAATACTTAAATATAGAATTCACAAAACTAACAAAATTTTTTTTAATAGTAATTAAAATAATAAAATAATTAAAATATCTTTATATATTGTTTTAAATGTTAATAATATTTTTCACATATTTCTATTAAAATTTTAAAAATTAATATTCATTTTTTCTAAAAATTTAAAAATTAATAAAAAGTACTCTTAAAAATTATTTTTATATTTTAATATTTAATTTAATAAATATATATAAATTATGTACTAATTTTAATAAAAT
>CP135545.1:7446970-7463071 GCA_032402905.1 Khaya senegalensis | reverse complement strand
CACCACCACCTAATGAATTTACAAAATTACCTTAATGACCTTGCCCTCTTCTCAATTAATTTCAACATTGTGATGATTTTAGTTTTACCACTCTTTCTTTTCTAATTGTTCGATTACAGGGCGGTACATGTACATATTGGTATATTTTAAAAATATTATTATTATTAATTTAAAATATTTTTTACAAATATTTAAAATAATAACATTTAATTTTATTTTAAATTTTTATAAAAATATTTTAAATTAATTGTAACAAAAATTTTATAATATATAAATATATCATAAATAAATTTTTAATTATAATAATAATTAATTGATTAATTGTTTACTTAAATAATTAATATTACTCATTTGTGTAAGAGTAAATAAATATTTTAATTGTAATATTGTTATATTATTTTATATAGTTTATATTTTATAAATAAAATTATAAAAATATATATAATAATAATATAACACGTGCATAAACGGTGGACACGTGCCTTTATATTCAAATTTTAGTAAATAAATTTAGTAAGAATTAATTACTATTCTAACATGTGAGTATGCTTTGACTTTCCAACAGATTTGGGTCAGGATTGGAGAAATTATGGTGATTGACAAGACACTCACAGAGATTGGCTGTATTATTCAATTTTCTCGACGAATTTTAATTTAAATGGGATTCTCGTCGCCGTCATGAAGGCAATCGAGATGCAAATCCGAAAGAAAAAAACAAGGCAGTCGTATTGGATTTGACGGTGTGACGCCCACGTGCTTTGACGGATATCTAATTACAGTATGTGTTCCCCCACAATTTGCGGCAACCTTAAATTGACTGTCTTCTTGTCTTTGCTTTCACGCGCTACACACGTGCAACGAGTCTACAATGTAGAAGATTTGAAACAGTTCTTATTGGGCTTTTACAGCTAGGCCCATATCAGGCCCGGACTATTGTGTACCTTCAGCCTTCGCATTAATTTAAAATTATTTTATATTAATTTTATAAAATATATATATATATATAATTTTGTTAAATTTTTTATATATTAATAATAGTTGATATTTTTATAATAAATGACATAAATTTTTGCTTTTATAACAATTAAGTCCCTAATCTTAACGTTGCCAATGATTCTTTTTTTTTTTTAAATTATCAGTTTAAAATTTAACTTAATATCTCTATATTATTAGTACAAGAAATCTGAAATTTTGAATGGGTGGAAAGTGGGATTTTATTTTATTTTATTTTTAGCTCATGAAAGGAAAGTGGAAAACATGTGGCAATCTCTTGCTTCGCCGTTTATGCAAGAATTAGGTGGCGGGTTTAGTGGGGGTGGGCACGGCTGTGGTGAATTGGGATAACTGTTAGTCTGATATCATCCATTATCATTTTGCTGTGGCTCTCTCGGAATTTGCAATGGCCACTGCTGCATCTTCAGCTGCCACTTGTGTCTTACAGCTTTCCTCAGCTGTTGGCTATGGCAGTTTTCAGAATAAAGATTTTGGATTCGTGGGTAGCTCAAGAAATTTATTTTTGAACTCATCTACGAAAGCAAATCAGAAAACTTGTACTTATCGGCTCAGTTCTAAGACAAAAGGGTCTTTCTTGATCAGGTTCAAGGTTTTTTTTTTTTTTTTTTTTTCCAATATGTACAATATGGTTTTGGGTGGATGTTTGCGGGGAACTTATTGGTTATGGTGTCTAGGAGCTGTATGTAAACAGCTGAGTCTTGAGCATTTTGTGATTTTCTGGTGGGTAGGACTTTATTTTCTGTTTCAATTTCTTTGAGTCCAAACATCTGCTTGGAAGCCTTGCTTACTGTCTTATCCATATTTATGAAACTTGGACATTTATGGATTTTAATAATATAAAATTATTAAATTATCGATGCTGAAAGTTTTGATTTTACTCAGCTAAGCTCAAGACCAAATTGTTGAAGTTCAAGTTCATTTTATTTTCTAGACTTTTCTGTCAATTAGCCAAAGCTTTAGACAATTTGGAGTGAAGTTACCATTTTTCTTATCTTCTTGTTGTTGTGAAATCACTTTTTATTTTTTTGTGACAAATTTGTGAAATGTTGTACTGTAGATGCCAATCCACAAGCACTAATGAACCGAAAACAAGAAGAAATCTTTTGGACAATGCGAGTAACCTTCTTACCAATTTGTTAAGTGGAGGAAGTCTAGGTTCCATGCCTATAGCCGAAGGCGCCGTCTCTGATTTGTTTGGTCGCCCTCTCTTCTTCTCCTTATATGAGTGGTTCATAGAGGTATTTTAACTACTCGCCATTTACAAAAATTGTACCCGTAGATACTTTAATTGGCACTCTAATCTTTTATCACTGAGTTCTCGTCTATGAATGCCCCACTAGTACCGGTTGTCTTCCCTGTAATCTCAGTTGTTTGATTGACCGTGGCCTGCACTGAAGATAAATATGTTTTCATTTGAGAAGATACAGAGACCTCTGTGCAGTGACGGTTCAATTGAATATTGTCTAGCATAATTTGAATTGACTGTTGCAATCTAATTGTGGCATATTGTTTTCTCCAAGCAAATGCTTTTCTTTTTGTTTCTCGCTATTGATAATTACTTAGAGACCTATAATTTGTTCTTTATTCAGGTTTCCGTTAATTTTGCAGCATGGTTCAGTGTATAAACTTGCTTTTGGGCCAAAAGCATTTGTTGTTGTGTCAGATCCCATTGTTGCAAGGCATATTCTTCGAGAAAATGCGTTTTCTTATGACAAGGTGCAACCTTAGAACTTGTTGATTACCTCGAGATTTTGAATGATTTGATTTTATTATTTGTTACATTTAGCATGTATATTTGCATGTAATTTTCTTATCCTTTATAGGATTAGCTTGCTTATTTGAAATCATATTGTATTGCTTCATCGAGCTTTTGCATAATACTTTATCCATTTACACTAGTTGTCATACTTTAATTAGGGGGTTCTTGCTGATATTTTGGAACCAATAATGGGAAAAGGACTTATACCTGCCAACCTTGACACTTGGAAGCAAAGGAGAAGAGGTGAGCAAATATATTATGTATGTTAAAATCTAAATAGGATTTGGAGTCTTATTTGCTAATTCTTGTGTGTGCATTAAAATTTTCTTTAGTTTTATGCCACTTAGTTTTTGTTCATAATGTAGTATCTTGGCAAAGATTTTTTGAACTTTGCAATTTGGTGATAACATGCTTATGAGCAGTGGCAAAATGTTGCCAAGATCATAAAATGAGCAGGAAATTATTAAGCAAAAATTTTAACGAAAGGTAGAAATCTTGAGTGTAATTAGATAAATCTTTATCCAAAATACTGAACACGAGAGAAAGTACACAAGCTCTTATCTTATTTCCACAGTTTTTATGGCATGTTAGTAAATTGATAAAAATGTGCATTAAATATTACTTTTACCAACCTCAAGACTCATTTTAAACATGCATAGATTTTTGGCTGCAGTAGTTTTCACCTATCTCCATACATTGGTGGCTGCTAGTTGGTTAACTAGTAAGATTTTGGGCGGTGCAAATGTTTGGGGTTCGAATCCCTTTTTCATCTGGGTTGGGGAAGGGTTATATTTACATTTATGTGCCATTTTAAGAGAATTCATACACAAACATATTTACCAGCTAGCTTTTGAGGCTACTTCTTTTACTTGGCTTCAAATAATATGCAGTTATTGCTCCTGGGTTCCATGCCTTGTACTTGGAAGCTATGGTCAAAATATTTGTGGATTGTTCAGAAAGGACAATCATGAAATTGGATAAACTTTTAGAAGAGAACTCACGTGGAGGAAGTGCTATTGAGTTGGATCTTGAAGCAGAGTTTTCAAATTTGGCTCTCGATATTATCGGGCTTGGTGTCTTCAATTATGATTTTGGCTCTGTTACAAAAGAGTCTCCTGTGATAAAGGTTTGAAGAGAAAAAAAGAAAATAAATATATTCAGAAAATTCTGCTCTGGTGTTTTCCACTACATTTCAATATGTTTCTCTTATTATTTTTCTGCCCTCAAAACTTTACATCTTGTTTTGATTTCCATTTTTCTTTCCTTAAATGAGCTACATTGGATGTGAAATAATTTGTGATTAGCACTTTTGCATATGCATTATAGGCAGTTTATGGTACTCTTTTCGAAGCTGAGCATAGGTCAACATTCTATATCCCTTATTGGAAAATTCCTCTGGCAAGGTGGATGGTACCCCGGCAATGGAAATTTCATAATGACCTTAAAGTTATCAATGACTGTCTCGACGGACTCATCAGAAATGCAAAAGAGACAAGACAGGTGATAGTATAAGCTTTACATAAAAGATAATATGAATATCTGATTCTACCAAGACTGTTTTCCTTCTTCCTACTTTCTTGTATACGCCTGAGAAAACTAGTGGTGTTGAACACTTGAGGAGACCATCTACAGGCAGTAATGTGTAGAACTCTGAGAATTATGTTTATTACCGTCAATAAACTTCAACAAAGTTATTATATTCATAAATGTTGATTATCTCTGGTCTTTAATCAAATAGGAGTATTTGATACCTTAAATTTTAACCAATGTCTAAACATTGATTTTGATTGCATTAAATGACAGGAAACAGACATTGAGAAATTGCAGAACCGGGACTACTCAAATCTTAAGGTGTGTGGATAAACTTTTATAAATTATCTTCCAAACATTGACTTTTCAACTCTGTGTATGGCTGGTTATAGTGTAATTTTGTGCAATTATTTTTTTATTCTTCTGAGAAGTCTTGGCATTATAACTATAATGTTTGCAGGATGCGAGTCTCCTGCGTTTCCTTGTTGATATGCGAGGAGCTGATGTTGATGATCGTCAGGTAAATATTTTTAAGTTTTCCAATTCAATGTTTCCATGAATAGAGTTGATGGCTGAAGAATCACTTTCTCCTACATAAGTGCTTTTTCTACCACGTTATTCTGGATTATCACCACATGCTTTTACTTATGTCTCTACCATTCCCAGTATATCTTTGTGGTTTTATGTGGTTATCTTCTATTTGTTTTGCTTTCTAAAAGCTAAGGGATGATCTGATGACAATGCTTATTGCTGGCCACGAAACTACGGCTGCTGTTCTTACCTGGGCTGTTTTCCTTCTTGCTCAAGTATGATTCTACAAATCTGCTTATTGGATGCAACATGTTTTTATTTTCTTGATAAAGCATTAGGGTTTCTTCTTCTTTTACGGATTCATTATGTCATACCTTAAGTGATCACTCTTGATAAGCAACAAGAAGAAAGAGAGAAAGAGTCCCTGACATGCTTGTGCATATTGATTTCTTATGCTACAGAATCCTTCCAAAATTAGGAAAGCTCAAGCTGAGATTGATTCTGTGCTGGGACGGGAGAAACCAAGCTTTGAATCACTAAAAAAACTGGAGTAGGTCTTGAAGCCATCCACTCTCACAAACTTATTTTATTCGTTATTACAAATGCATTTGTGCATAGACTTGCAAAGCAAAATTAAGATATATCATTGATCACTATTCTTGCTGTCAGTTGCATCATTTCTATAAAACAAAGTAGAAATAAGTTTGAAATTGCTATCTGAGTCAGTCAATGAATTTCCTGAAACAACAAAAATGTTTCAGTTTATTAATCAGCCAATGAAAGGCATTATTTTTAAGGTCATGGTTTTACAAGGCAGTTATGTATTTGGAAACTTAACAAAAACCTTCATTCATGGTCTCAAATTCGATTCTGATGTAAGTTCTGATTCGGCCATTTTATGTTTGAAAATTTCTTCCGACTCTTTTTGGTTGAATACACCATGAAGATTTGCTGAAAGTGCCAACACGATCCCATGTTTTCAGGTACATTAGACTAATTGTTGCTGAGGCTCTTCGTTTGTACCCTCAGCCCCCATTGCTTATTAGACGTGCCATCAAACCAGATGTCTTACCAGGTATTTCTCATTTTTATGCTATGATGAAGATTGCTCAAATTAATTTTGTTCTTCCTTTTTTTTCCCATTTTCTTAGCCTTTTCTCCCTTTTCTTTTTTTCTTGTTGTGAACTTGATTTTTAGATTGTTTAAAGAATCATCAAATGTTGCACTGAGAGTCAATGAGAAAAGAACCCTTTTGTCATTCTCAATCAAAGAGTACACCTTTTCTCTGCACACATGATTGTCTTTCTTGTTATTTGTCTAGAGTTCTACATATTTATTCAGAAATTATTATATTTTCCAAAAAAAAAAATCCTGTGGGTTGAAAATTAAAATAATTGTCTGACACATGTAAACAACAAAAGTCTCATGCCTCTCCCAATTCCTTGGGCAGAAAATATGTTTAATGTTTATCTTGTGATATCCGGTTTGAGCCATGACCTTGATTCTGCAGGAGGATGCAATGGTGACAAAAATGGCTATCCAATTCCTGCTGGGACCGATATCTTCCTTTCTGTAAGTAGCAGCAGTTTCATTTGTCTAATTTATTTGTCTTTGTAATTTGTTGAAATGGATGCGTGTATGAGAAGAATGCTAGTAATCTTGATATATTGCATAATCTAATTTGCAGGCCTGAAATTCTGGTTTCTCTTCTGTATCATTTTACATATGCTTGCCTTGGAAATATTCTCTCTTTCAGGTCTATAATCTCCATAGATCGCCATACTTCTGGGAGCAGCCCCACAGGTTTGAGCCTGAGAGGTTCTTAAAGCAAAGGAAGGACGCAGGCATCGAAGGCTGGAGTGGTTTTGATCCCTCTCGAAGCCCCGGGGCATTATACCCAAACGAGGTTATTAAATGATCTCTGTATCTTTCACTTTTAAAATGCTATACTCACTTTTTTGACATTGAGTTTATGATGCAACTCCCAGATTGTATCAGATTTTGCTTTCTTAGGGTTTGGCGGGGGGCCAAGAAAGTGTGTCGGAGACCAATTTGCGGTAATGGAGTCGACCATAGGTTTGGCTATGTTGTTGCAGAAGTTTGATGTCGAGCTTAAAGGATCTCCAGAATCAGTAGAGCTAGTTACTGGAGCAACAATACATACAAAGAATGGATTGTGGTGCAAATTGAGGAAGCGGTCTGATTCCAATTAACTCAGCTTCCCCGCAAGAGAATGATCTGGTGGGAAACGTTGCTCACATTATGAAACATATTTCTTCTCATGATGCAATTATGTGATTAGTCAAAGTTGTATATTAACAGTGAATCGTTATGTAATAGTTGTTGACCATAACGTTGAACAATGTGGAGCAATGTCATGAAAATTTATACCCTTCTTAACACTACTGTACATACATGCAGTTATTTAGATTTGAAACATTATCGAAAGAAAGGGATGAATTCGCATCAGCCGTAAATACAAGGTTAATGTACATTCAATCTTTCAACTATCGAGAGAGGTGCTTATCTTGCAAGTGCTTCGATGTCATGCCGGGAAACTGGGTGGAGGATGCAGAAGTTTCCTGAAACAAGAGTATGAAACTCAATTGTATAAGAATCTAATCATAAAATACAACGAATAAATGGAAATTTTCAGATTTGAGCAAGTGATTTATATGCACACCACGTCTTGCAAACTATCCTGAATGTCAAAGCTCCCGGGCATGGCTGGTGCTCTGAAACCTAGTTGTCCCTGCAACTGTGTATGTTTAATACATAAGACGACCATTCTTAACCGTTTAAAAAAAATGCTTATGGAAGGAGAATAATTATTGAATTTAATACCGATCCCTGCATGCTTTGTTGAGTCTCGTAGTGACTACGTGCTGGAATAGAACTTAGTTGTCCCTGAAAATTAGAGAAAATAAAATGTCAAAAATGCAAGAAGCATTCTGCTACTGTTATATTACGTGATATTGTCAAGGTAGGAAATGAAAGCAATCACCGTACCAGCCCCTGCATTCCCTGTTGGTTGCTATAATAACCATCGCGGATTGGAGAAACGGAATTCAATGGTCCCTGCAATAAGTATAAGAAGAGACTTAATTTTAATCATCCCCATCTAGAAGCTACAAGATTGAATTTCTTGACTTATACATTTTTAATTAGGGTCAGAAGGCACCATACCATGCCTTGCATACTTTGTTGAGAATGATAATAACCATGAATGGTTGGTGCTCTAGAACCTGTTTCCTACAAAATGGCCAAATGAGAAACGTCAAAAATAGAATCAAGCAACAAGCAAGAATAACCAAAATAATGCTTTCTCACAGCATGTTGCATTCATACCATCTCTTCCATCTCCTGTTGAGGAACATAACAATTATTAAGCATGTGTGCTCTTGAATTCATCTGCTCCTGCATTTATGAAAGCCTATGTATCATATTGCAACTCGTTGCATTAATATTTGCAAACCATACACACAGAATAAAATTTAAAGTACGACAAGCAATTTGGTAGCAGTTGTCTTGCAATCCAATAATTATCCTCCCTGGTTTTGACCAGACCTTTCTGTTTTTAGACATTTTCTTTTTCTTGGATGACTTTCCCACATTGTTGCCGCGATTCCCCCTTTCAATGTCAAAAAAACCTTGAGAAGAAAATGTGTTGGCCTGTGAAATACCCCTGACAGAATTATTTACGCCCACGCAATGCTTCAAGGCTTCTTCTAAAGCCTGAAATGCAATACTGTATGCTTCTTGAGATAAAGATCCTTCTTCACCCAATCTGATAGCTCGTTTACAAAGATCATTGAAACGTTGCACCCGATGATGAAGCCCACTTGACATTTCACTAACTGCTTGACTGTTTTTTGCATCTTTTGTCCAACGTTTAAGTATATAACGGGATGGTATATTACAAAAACCAGACATTTGAAGAACAAGAAGTGCATGTTTACAGAGAAAACCTCTGTATTCAAATGAATGACATAAACAACTTATATCCATCTCTGCTCCATTCCAAGCTACATAGAAATTCTGCCGTTCTTCAAAATCATCAACGCGAAAGACCTCAATTGAGCCATCTTCTCTTTCTTTTTGCAAATGGCAAGAAACTACTCCCAAAACTTCCAACTGAAATTTCTTGAATATTGTATCTGTATAAATTTTTGACATTTGTTTCTCAAAAGCTGAGAGAGATATCAATCCAGGTTGTTTATTTTGAGATTCAGCTTCAGCTTCAGCTTCCATTTCATACCTATCCTGTAAAAATTCTTTGTACTGCTCAAGAAACTCCTTGAATGTAGCTTCCTGGTTCATGTACTTGTCAAAGTAAGATGTTACACTTTCAGATCGCTCTGTTGTAGACATCCCAGCCAAAATTGTCTTCTGCAAATAAGCTGGGACCCATTTTTTACGATCTTCATACAACAAGCGAACCCATTCATTTTCTTTAAGTTCAAATTTATCAACCATCTTCGACCATCTCTTTTCAAATTGTTCATCCGTCCAAGACTGATAAATGCACTTACTAAATTTTGCCATAAAATCTTCATACTGGTTAACGACAGAACCCAAATGCCCAGGAATCTTACTCAAAACATGCCATAAACAAAAACAATGTCGGGTACTTGGAAATACATCTGCAACAGCTTCGGTCAAGAATTTGTCTTGATCAGTGATAATCACTTTAGGAGCTTCGCCGCCCACTGCTTTAAGCCACGTCCGCATTAACCAAACATAAGTTGAAGTAGATTCATCCCCAATCAATGCACATCCAAGCAAAATGAACTGGAAGTGATTGTTTACTCCAGTAATAGGAATAAGGGGAACTTTATATTTGTTTCTAACATAAAACATATCTAAGAAGACTACATCACTGAAATTCCTGTAATCATGCTTAGCTTTTGCATCAACCCACAAAACACTTTTCAAACGTTTTTCATGGTCCAAATCAATTGCATAAAAGAAGTTAGGACTCTCATACTGCATGCTCATAAAATGCTCGAACATCATTTGCAACTCTCTATCATCAAACGCTAACTGCAAGCCTTTCTTTTGGCATGCAATTATACCAGGTTGTTTGCTCCTTCCTCTGATAGCATGATAGAAATCATCCGGGCAAATCTCATGATTGTGCTCCTTTATGAAACTATATATAACCCACTTTTCATCCAGCCTCCTTTTCATATGCAAGCCTGCCTTGCAACCAGTCTTTGGACAAGATCGTGCAACAGTGGATGTAACAGATTCCCGCTTGCTTCCAAATCTAGAACATGCAATTTTTACATCAATAAATTTTCCGGACTTTTTTGAACGACGGCTGGCTTTTATTGTGATGCCAAAACCCACAGACCGAGCATATTCTCTGTAGAAAGAATAAGCTGCCTCCTTTGATTCAAATTCCAAACCATTTTGGGGTTCACAAATGACCCCTTTATGAACAACATTTTCTCCGGCCATGTTCCCATCCAGGAGATTCCTGCCACAAGTTACTCTGTTGCTTGCACTCGGCTCACATTCTTCCTCAACAGGTTCACTTATTCTAGGAGAATCCCCATCTCCATTGTCAACAGGTCCATCCATACCATCCATTATATCATCATTCATATTTGACACATTCTCTAGCTTATCATGTTCCTTTGAAGCAACTTCAAGATCTATCTCCATAGCAAAAACTAAATTTGTTTGACAGGAAAACACATTTTACCATAGACACCTAAAAGATAATGAAGGAAAAAAGGGAGTCAATCCAGCGATATCAAGAATGGATAATCATCAGAAGTCACAATTCTCTTATTTAAAATCCACATCAAGCTTTTGCCAATTATCAAAAAGCTCCAAACTTTATCAGAAAAAAGGGACAAAATTCAATGAATTCATCAGAAAGGGAGACGACCAATAGTCCAAAGAACACTGCCAAACACACTGTTACGTAACTCTCTGTTTGGTTACCTAGAAAAGTAAAGAAAATTGAACAAACACAAAAACTCTGTATCTAAATATTCCAAATTGAAGTTGAAATTAAAACATTTCTACCCAGCTGAGCTTTAGTTTAATCTTTTCTCCTATCAATGCCCTAACAAGAATATTTTACAAGACTTTAAAATTTACATTTAATTTCCATTTTTTCCATCAACTTTCACGACATCCAAACAATGAATAAGAAACGTACCGCGCCAAGAGCAACTGCCATAGGAGAGATTCTCGAGAGCGAGCGACCGAGCGACCGAGCGAGAGGATTTAGAAGTTCAGACCGGGAATGACCCGGACTGCGCCGGTTTATATACTTCGCGGTTCACGTTACAAAATCTCGACTTCTTTATATCGGTAGAGCGGCCTCGACAGTGGCAATAAAATTAATCCATCTGCACCCTTTTACTGATATACCCTTCGTTAATACAATATACACTTTTACTGATATACCTTTCTTAAAAAAGGACACGATAAATATGATTACTGATTTGATAATAAAACATTTTTAATTAAATTATTTATAATAAATATAATTTTTTAATTTTTTTTTTCAAAAAGTTAGATGTAAGGGAGTTCAATCTTGCTAAAATTCACATCTAAGAGATTACAAAATACAAAATTTAATTCAAATAGAGCGAAATAAGAGCAACAAGAGAAACGGGATTATTGACCAAATTACAAGATCATTTACAGAGGCTACTAACATTCAACTCCACAACTACAATTTGTTTGCACAGAACAAGATCATTTTCTCGTATTCTTTCCCTTTCCTACACATCTTTGGCATCTCATCCACCAAGCCAAGAAATCTACACCACCCCAGGTACAGTCAAATACTCAGAGTTTCTACCATCCCTTTAGAAGCTTCAACATTGCATTTAAATAGGATATAACTTAGCTTGATGCATAAAGAGAGACGGTTGTGGATGACATAGCCGGCTCCATTTCTGATTAACAACTTCAGATTGAAAGAGGCAAAAATATATTAGTTGTCTAGGATATCGCTCAACTTGAATACTGAATCTGATGACTGATCTTTCTCTGCTGCTTCAACAAAAGCTTCCCACATGAAATCTGATTGAAAAAGGTTTTTCTTCTTCCTATGGATGTCTTGAAGCATTACCATGCAACTGTGTTGATCTCAAATGGGACTCGTCCTGCAAATGGAAAAAAAAAAAATCGTGCATTAGGAAGTCTGTTTATAGGTGGACTCCATGTGCAAACCTTATCTTCTCTGCACCAACCTGCAGACCATAGCTGAAACCAGTTGGAGATCGAAAATCCAATTGTCCCTACATCAACAGAATCATTATTGCGTGAGTCTCATCATTTAAACCAATGTTCTCATTATTCAATTTCTCATCATGCCTACTACGTCAACTTCCAAAAAAACACCCATACCAGCCCATGCATGCTTTGTTGTGTCCCAAAAAATCCATCATGGCTGGGTGGTATTGAGTTCACCTGTCCCTACAGGTACATAAACCGTCATATAGGTCATTCTTTGTAAAATACTCCTTATTGTCATAACTGAGGCCCAACTTACCAGCCCCTGCAAGCTCTGCTGATTAACATAGTAGCCATCATGAGGTGGCTCCATTAGGTTTAACTGTACCTGCAATAATCAGATCCAGTTGAATATTAATGTAATTGAGATGATATTTATATAGTAACTGCATACCATAGCTTATTGAATAGAAAAATGTAAAAAGAAATGAGATACCAATCCTTGCACATTTTGTTGAGCACCATAAAAACCATTAAGGGTTATTCCGTCAGAAGTTAGATTTTCCTACAAGCATAAATGCCAAATTAAGATATTATGATCAACAAAACAAACTGCAGGTCAAACAAATTATAACATTATGATAATCGAGATCATACTGCAGATGGATTCACAAATCCGTCATACTTCACAGTAACAATTCAGTAGAGGAAAATGCTCTTAGATAGGCAATGGACTGGTAGATAAACATAACTAAAACGTCATTTTTATTTTATCAGATGCACATAATAACTACATTGTGACTGAAACTGAGATAGGACAAACCATTTGCTGCAAGCTTTCTTGTGCCTCAACAAGTAAGACATCCGGCTCTGACTGTACCTGAAATACGAACAAAAATCTTCAATACTTTAATTCTTCCCCCCTTTTCTCCCATTGTTGTAACATAGAAGCAGTATATGCAGAGAATATAAGCAAATCAACCAAAAATTCTAGTTCCAGAGCTAACCTTCCTTTTCCTGATTATGTTCTTTTTCTTACTTGACTTGGTAGCAAAGCTTCCTTGATTCATCTCTTCTGCTTCTCGAAGACCTTGAGCGTGGCTACTACATTCCAGAACACTATTGTTAGAATTGTTGATATTCACACAATTTTTCAGTCCATCTACTAATGCCCGAAAAACAATATTGTAATTCTCGTCAGATAATGAACCTTCTTCACTCAATTCAATGGCTTTTTTACATAAATCATTGTAACGTTGCACTCTAGTTTGCAACTGTTCAACACCTTCAGATATCAACTGCCTACTCTTTGCATCTTTAGTCCACCTTTTCAAAATATAATGAGGTGGGATGCTTGAAAGACCACAAATTTGGAGAACAATCATTGCATGTCTACAAAGAAAACCTTTGTATTCAAAGAGACGACAGAAACAAGAAACCTCTGACTTCAATTCATTCCATGTAACCATAAAATATTCATTCTTTTCACAGTCTTGAACTTTATATGTTACAATTGTTCCATGTTCACTTCCTCTTTTAGGATGGCAACCAACTACACCCAAAACCTCAACTTGGAATTTCTTAAAGATAGCATGTGTGTACACTGTTGACATTTGCTTTTCCCAAGGCGAAGGAGATTTTAATGCTGGCTGTTTGTGCCATGTATCAAAATCTGCTATGGCTTCCTCTTCATACCTATGCAGTAGAATATTCCCATACTGTTTCACAAACTCTTTCAAAGTAATTTTCTTATGGATGTATTTATCAAAGAAAGAGTTCATACTTTCAGAACGCAGCGTTGTAGACATTCCAGCCAAAAATGTATCCCCCATGTAAGTAGGCACCCATTTTTTACGATCTTCATATAATGATCGAACCCATTCATCATCTTGAAGCTCAAAACGAGTCACCATTTTCCACCATCTCATATCAAACTCTTCATCAGTCCATGATTTAAAAATGCACTTGTGGAATTTTGACAAAAAATTCTCGTACTGTTTGATAACATGAGCAAGAGTTTCAGGAATCTTTTCTAATACATTCCAAAGAGCAAAGAAATGGCGTGTATTTGGCAAGACTTCTTCAATTGCAGTCTTCAAGGCCTTGTTTTGATCAGAGATAATAACCTTGGGAGCTCGCCCACCCATTGCTCTAAGCCATGTCTTCAGTAACCAAATAAAAGTAGATCTACTCTCATCGGCAATAAATGCACAACCAAGCAATATGGGCTGGCAGTGATGGTTCACACCAACAAAAGGAGTAAAAGGCAATTTGTCATTCATATTGACATAAAAGGTATCGAATGAAACAACATCATTAAAAGAGATATAATCATCCCTACTTTTAGCATCAACCCAGAACAAATTTCTCAGGCGTTGCTCTTCATTCAAATCTATTGCATAGAAAAACTTGGGATTCTCCTTCTTGATACGCTTAAAGTACTCGAGCAAAACTTGAGCATCTCCTTCATCCAAAGACAAAAACTGGCCTTTATCAAATTGATTATCTATGTCATTTAAAAAGCCATCACGGCGACACCCACCAGATTGTCTAGACATCTCAACATATGTCTTTCTTGTCCGTTCACTAACAGCATGCAAAATGTCAATGTTACTCTTTTCAGCTAATTTTACATTCCTACCAATTCGAAAATGATATGCTAGTGCTGGTAAAAGCTCATGATTATGCTCCTTTATGAATTCATGTATAATCCATTTCCCATCTGGCCTTCTCTTCACATGCATGCTGGCTTTGCAGTCTGTCTTTTTCACACTTGATCGTCGACTGCTGCCACTATCTGATTCTGGTGTGAACCCATATCTAGAACATGCAAATTTGGCATCAATAAATTCCTTAGATTTCTTTGAGCGCCTACTATTTTTTATCGAAGTGGTGAATCCCATAGACTTTGCATATTCTTGGTAAAATGAGTAGGCTACCTCGTGCGATTCAAATTCAATACCATTGCATGGTTCGAAATTCAATTCCCCTTCAACCCCCACAACAGTCATTTTTGAAGAATCAATCCCGCCATCTCTACCATACACTGCATCCACGACATCAACTACATTTTCATTCACACCCCCACCACCATGTACACTGTCTTGTCCAACCACCATATCATCCCCCACATTTTGGCTCCTCTCCGACCTTATCATGTTTCAACCAAAAGTTGTCCTGAGTTTTATTTCCAGCAAGCTATTCCACTCTTTGCTGCAGATAATCTAAAATGATACCTGAAAACAATACCCTCCCAAACTAAATAAAGGAGAATAAATAATAAGATGCAATAAAAATTGGCAGAAGTTAAGCTATATTATAGCACAACCATAAAGTTTAATTTTAAGTTCAATATATTCTCCGACTCATTGTATCGAACTTGTTGAAACTTAGTGCTCAACATCTAAGAAAATTAACTATTCCCGCTCTACTTCGTATTTTAATAATGTCCATTGTTCAAAAAACTATTATAGTACGTCAATACAATGTGTTAAATTGAAGAAGAAAATAAGATAAAAGAAATAGGTTAACCATTCTTACCTACCAGATAATTAAATTCTGAAAACGATCACTAGTTATTTCAAAAATACGACACTTCACATACAATTTCGAAAACCATCATTCTCATCCACTTCAGCTTCAAACACCTAAAGCATAGTCCTAGGTAGCTAGGTTATCAAACCAATCATCAGTCTTTATTTCGTGCAACAGAGCAATTAAAAGCACATTCACATACATTTCATTGCTTTAATTAAACAAGCAAAAGCAACACACTCTGTTTGGACGGTGAGAGAACCGGGGAAAGCACAAGCTCTTCCAGAAGAGCGCATTTCTCCAGTTTTCTCAGCAACCGAACAGAAAATTCCAGAACACGAAGGAAAATTTCGAGCGAGAAAAAAAAAAAAAAAACCTCAAGTGAAGATATAATCATAGCATCGTCGTTGATCTTCATTAAATATATAGGAACAGGAAAAGGCCGAAAACCAGAGCGAGTGATTGAAGCGGCGAGTGAGGGGGAAATCAGTAAAATTAGGGTTTGAGTTCACTCGCGAAAACGCTGCGAT
>CP135545.1:7419290-7432406 GCA_032402905.1 Khaya senegalensis | reverse complement strand
TTAAAATATAATTTAAATTATTTATTATTAAATATATTATATATTATTATTTTATTAAGCTAAAATAAAAAAATACACTAGAAAAGAATCTAAATTCTTCTGAAGTGCCTTTGCTTGTCAATTACTGCAACATTTCAGTACATTACTTTCCAAAAAGATTAGAAAACTATTCATTCGTAAAATGGAAAAAAGAGGAAGAGAAATATTTTTCTTTAATTATAGTAATCTTAATCCATGGGAAAGATGGGCTGGATCGGGTCGACGGCATCATCAACTGGTATGCTGCATGTCAACACGCGCTGGTTTTTCCTTAATTGACAGCTGAAAACGACAGCGTAAAGTTTCTATATTGGTGACAGTGACAGAGTTACAGCTGATTGAATTAAATGACGGAGAATCAAAGCTGAAAAAGATGCCAAGACTTTCCACGCAGATAAAGGGATTGAAGACAAATAGAACAGGCTGCTATCGCGCAGCGCCTTGACATATAAAGGATTCTAGGGAGCGTGTTTATGATTTGATTTGGCATAGGACCGCGGGCTATTATTAATATGATTATAATTAAAAATGATGTTCCAATTTTTCTTATCATTTTTTTCTTTTATAATTCCTTACTAAGTATATAATTTAGAGATGTAAAATGGGTTGAGTCAAGCCAACATTGTCATTGGAGTAAGGTTAGGTCAGAGGCATGAAAATTGATGTTCTATTTGCATATGTACAGTGTAGATTTCTCTGTGAGTAATACTATATGTCGTTTGTTGTAGCATTAGTCTGATGTAACTATACAATCAACTTGTCCAAATTACAGAAAGAGACAAGTCTGTTTAAGTGCAGTTTGGTTTCAGCATGGAAGCAGGCACCCGAGTCAGTTCAGAAATCCCGGAGATGAAGACTGTTGAATACAAGGCTGATCCGATTAAGGTAAAAGGAAATGCTCTTGTATTTGTTACTCTTACAGTACATTATTGGTTTTGACAATTGCTTGTTTTGCAGGAAACAAATGGAGATTTGCCACGGGTGGGAACAGAAGGAAAGAAAGAAGAGGAGGAAAATGCTTTGGACGGAGAATTCATAAAGGTTGAGAAGGAAGCATTGGATGTGAAGGATGCTTCTCATAAAGCTGAGCCAGAATCTGTGAAAGATGAGAAGCCCTCTGTTGTTGAAAGAAGTTCAAGTAATTCAACCAGAGAATTGTTGGAAGCGAATGAGAAGATCAAAGAACTTGAGGTTGAATCGGGAAGAGTTGCCGCAGCATTGAAAGATTCAGAATCCGAAAATGCAAAACTTAAGGATGAGGTATTGGTTACAAAGGAGAAGTTAGAGGAAAGTGGAAAGAAATGGGAAGAACTTGAACTTAGTTATAAGAAAGTGCAGGAGCAGATTAGTGAAGCTGAGGAGAAATATAGTTCAGAGATCAGAGCTTTGAAAGAGGCTTTGGAAGCTGAGGAAGTAAAGCGTAAGGAGTTGGCTGAGGTGAAAGAAGCATTTGATAGTGTAAGCACTGAGATTGAAAGATCAAGGACGAGAATGAAGGAGTTGGAGCAAGAGCTGCAAAGTTCTGTAGATGAGGCCAGGAAGTTTGAGGAGTTGCACAAGCAAAGTGGTTTGCATGCAGAATCTGAGACACGGAGGGCGGTGGAGTTTGAGAGGCTGCTTGAAGCGGCGAATGTGAGTGCAAAAGAAGTGGAAGCTCAGATGGTTTGCCTACAAGATGAAATCAAGGGCTTGCATGAGAAGATTGCTGAGAATGAAAAAGTTGAAGAAGAGCTTAAGAGTACCAAAGCTGAAATTTCTGCAATTCAAGAAGAGTCAGCACTTTCAAAATCACAAGTTTCAGACTTGGAACAAAGACTCTCTTCGAAGGAAGCTCTTATTAGTGAACTTACTCAGGAATTGGACCTTAAAAAGGCTTCGGAATCTCAGGCGAAAAAAGAAGTCTCTGCTCTTGATGATCTACTAGTTGCGACTAAAGATGATCTTCAAGCAAAGTTTTCTGAGTTGGAAGATATCAAGTTGAAGCTGCTAGAAGAAGTCAAAGCAAGGGAATCAGTTGAAGCTGTGTTGAATATGCAGGAATCACAGGTCTCGACTGTACAGGAAGAATTGGATAAAGCAATCAAAGAGAAAGAAGCTCTTGAAGCAGCCATGGCAGATCTTACTAGTAACATGGTACAGATGAAGGAGTTGTGCAGAGAACTGGAGGAAAAATTGAGGAATTCAGATGAGAATTTCAGTAAAACTGATTCTCTTTTGTCCCAAGCTTTGGCTAACAATGCAGAGCTTGAGCAGAAGCTGAAGTCTCTGGAGGGGCTACATAACGAGACTGGAGCTGCAGCAGCAACTGCTACTCAAAAGAATGTTGAGCTTGAGGATGTAATCCGAGCTTCTAACGAAGCGGCAGAAGAGGCAAAATCACAATTGAGAGAGTTTGAGATGCGCTTTATAGCTGCAGAACAGAGGAATGTGGAGCTTGAGCAGCAGTCGAATCTTGTTGAACTTAAAAGAAGTGATGCTGAGAGAGAAGCGAGAGAATACTCCGAGAAATCATCTCAATTAAGCATCGCATTGAAGGAAGTTGAGGAAGAAAAGAAACTATTGAATGATCAAATGAATGATTACCAGGGTAAGATAACCCAGCTGGAATCAGCCCTAAACCATTCATCTTCACGGAATTCAGAGCTCGAGGAGGAGCTGAGGATTGCAAAGGACAGAATTGCTGAGCATGAAGACCGGGCCAACATGAATCATCAGCGTAGCATTGAACTAGAAGATTTGTTCCAGACTTCTCATTCCAAAGTAGAAGAGGCTAGCAAAAAGGCTAGTGAGTTGGAGCTGTTACTTGAGGCAGAGAAGTACAGGATTCAGGAACTTGAAGAAATGATAAGCACATTGGAGAAGAAATATGAGAATGCAGAATCAGGAGCCAAAAAATACTCTGATAAGGCATCTGAACTCACTTCAGAACTTGAGGCACTGCAGGCAAAGGCATCAAGACTTGAAACTGCACTGCAAATGGCGAATGATAGTGAGAAGAAGTTGACAGAATCCTTAAATGTAGCAAATGATGAGAAGAAACAGTTAGTAGAAACATCAAACAGTTACAGTGAAAAGCTTGCTGAAGCTGAAAATTTGTTGGAAATCTTGAGGAAGGATTTAAATCTGACACAAGAGAGGCTGGAAAGCATCGAGAATGATCTTAAGGCTACTGGATTGAGAGAAAGCAAGGTAATGGAGAAGCTTAAATCTGCTGAAGAGCAATTAGAGCAACAGAGTAAGGTATTAGAGCAAGCCACAGCAAGAAATTCAGAGCTTGAATTATCACATGAATGCCGAACGAGGGAGTCGGAACTTAAACTCCAAGAAGCATTAGAAAACCTAACCAGCCGAGATTCAGAGGCGAAATTATCGTTTGAGAAATTGAAGATTCTTGAAGATCAGGTGACGATGTATGAAGAACAAATAGCTGAAGCGGCTGGAAAATCTGCTTTATTGAAGGAAGAACTGGATTCGTATTTTATTAAAGTTACTTCTTTAGAGAGCTCAAATGAAGAACTCCAAAGGCTGCTAGTTGAAGCAGAAAATAAAGCTTCCAATTCTTCCTTGGAGAATGAATTCTTGGTTGAGACGAACAATCAGCTCAAGAACAAGGTCGCAGAACTTGAGGAATTACTAAATTCTGCCATTTCTGATAAGGAAGTGACTGCTCATCAACTTGCTTCTCATATGAACACCGTTACAGAGTTAACAGATCAGCTCTCACGAGCATCAGAACTTTACTCTGCAACTGAAGCTCATTTCAATGAAGCAGAATCTCAATTACATGAATCCATCCAGAGATTCACTCAGAGAGATGTGGAGGCTAATGACTTGAATGAAAAGGTAAATGTGCTTGAAGGGCAAATAAAATTGTATGAAGAACAGGTTCAGGAGGCATCCACAGTTTCAGAAACCCAAAAACTTGAACTGGAAGAAACTTTATCAAAATTAAAGAACCTAGAAAGTATTATTGAGGAGCTACAAACCAGGTCTGGTCACTTTGAAAGAGAAAGTGGAGGGTTGGCTGAGACAAATTTGAAGCTCACTCAGGATCTGGCTATGTATGAGGCCAAATTGAGTGATTTACAAACAAAACTTTCTGCTACACTTGTCAAGAAGGATGAAACAGTTGAACAACTTCAGTCATCCAAGAAGGCTCTAGAAGATTTGAGACAGCAGCTTACTTCTGAAGTTCAGGGACTACAATCTCAGGTTTGCATCTGAGTATCGAAACTACCATGCTAAAGAATGATATGACAATTTGTTTGTTGTATAATATTCTGAACTTTATATTTGTCTCGCTGCAGATTTCTTCAGTTATGGAAGAAAACAACCTGCTGAAGACAACGCACCAAAATGCTAAGAATGAACTTCAGTCTGTGATATTACATCTTGAAGAACAATTAAAAGAAAAGAAAGCAACTGAAGATGCCTTAAAGTCTGAGATTGAAAGTCTCAAGGCTGAGGCTGCTGAGAAATCTGTGTTGGCAGCTCGCGTTAAAGAACTTGAAGAACTATTGGTGACAGTTGAAACTCAGCTGAAAGAAGAGGTATTGCCTTGAGAATCAATGAGGATGCTTCAGAAGAAGCAACTAGAAAGAGTTTGGCCACGAAATCAGATGACCTGTTTAACATTTATGTACTTTTTCCACAGGTTGAAAATGTCAAGTCTGCAGCTGCTGGAAAAGTGGCAGAATTGAACTCAAAACTGGAGGATCGTGCACAAGAAGTCAAGGATAGAAATGAATTAACTGAACAAGTGCTGCACCTTCAGAAAGAGTTACAACTCGCTCAGACAGCCATTGCTGAACAGGTTATACTGGTTGTTTCTGCTTTACAAGCTTACAACTGAACAGCTGTTAGTTTACATACTTCTAGATGTAAACTTGTAATGCTTGGTGACTCAACAAAACCAATCACCACTTCTTATAAATCGACTGTTATAGAACTGATTTGATTTGATTTTCAAATCTAACAGAGAGGGGCAGATTCTCAAAAAGGCAGCGAACGGGAAGCAGCTTTGAAGAGTTCCCTTGAAGAGCTTGAATCTAAGAAGAAAGAAGTTGTACTTCTACAGGCGAAAATCGAAGAGCTTGAGCTGAAATTACAAGTATCTCAGGCTCAAGTGAAGGTCAGTTTAAACTAGTCCCTTGTCCAAAAATTCTACAAGAAATTTTGAAATTTGTTCAAATATTTGAACCAATTCTTCCATCAAAACCTTATGCTCAAATCATGTTACAGGACAATGAGAATGCAACGGAGATCAAATCCAGAGACATAGGAGCATCCCTTTCGACACCAACAAAACGAAAGAGCAAGAAGAAGTTAGAAGCAGCATCGGCTGCTGCACAAACTTCATCCTCTTCAGATATCAACACTCAACGTGCAGATATTTCTCCTGCCATGACCTTCAAGTTTATAATTGGAGTAGCTCTGGTGTCTGTGATCATCGGCGTAATTCTTGGCAAACGATATTAGGCTTGGTATTGTGGTTTTTGGTTTGCCTTGTATTAAGATTTTTTTTTTGGCTTATTTTTGGTTCCTTAGTATAAATTATGCACAGAAGAATGGAAAGCTTTGTTTGTATGGTTTTTCATTCAGGTTTTGAGGTTGGTCAAGGAATCTGTTTTCATTCTTGTCCCTTGCCTCCATGCAAAGAAAAACAAAGTACAGTTTATTTCACGTAACCATAAGTTTGTACCTAATTTTGGAATGCAAAAGTTTTACTAGAAAGAAATTGTGCCTAGACTATTGGTATTCCGAATAGCTTGTCCAAGGAAACATATTTCGCTGCACTTTTGGCTCACATTTGTCAATAATGGAATAGTTTCAGGGATACCATACTATGTACAAGGATGGCTACAGATTGGAAATTCCATCCACATCTTCATCGTGGGTATTTAGGGATGCCAACGGATTTGGGATGCGTTGGAGATTTCATTTCCGTACCATGACCAAATGGTTATAGGTGTTCCTTTTGAATACAACAGTTGCCATCCCTGAAAAGCAACTACAGAAATGTTAAACTTGTAACATTGTATGAAAATGTTGTTCCATTGTTGGTAATCAATTGCTACTTCAGATAGTCTTCAATTCTACAAAAACCGGTTACAGCAACCAATAACTTACTTTTTTCTTTAACCATCTCCAGACTTTCCTTTCCTCTTGAGTTTAGTCCATCTCCTTGTTGCTGTGAGCGTGATTGTGCAATGATAACTTACTGATATTTGGAAGGGAAACGCTCCTAAATTTTCCTCTCAGTGCCTTCTGTTTCCTTAAAGCAGTCTCCTTCTCCAAAGAGAGTCTGGTTGCATCCCACAGTATTCAATATCCAGAGTGAGTTACTGATGCGGAAGTCTGTCTATCAACAGTATCCACAGTTTGCTCAGCCATTGTTTACTCATTTTTTTCTCATCCCAGCTTTGCTCAAAAGGATGGTCCACAAAAACTTACTAAAAAAGAGCTGGACGGTCCATAGAGTAGCTGACATCCGAAAAGAAGCTTATTGGAACCTCAATGAATGCCAAAATGGGGGAGGATTGTACTTCAGTAAAAGGAGAAGCATCATCCTGTATAATAAATTAAACAAAAATAAAAGATGCTAGAATCTCATTATAGCAATCGATAAACAAATGACCAAATGCTATAGATTGGGCAATTTCCTATGGCATTAGCATAGAAAAAAGATATCTACCAGTAATATGGGGAGTAATGGGATTTAAAATTTAGTTTAGAATCTTTGTATGCATAAAATATAATTTTTCATTGTATAAATTCAACATCACCTCTGGTACAATGTGAAGATCGGGATAGGCATGTCTTTTTCCACCTTATTGCCAAACATGGTTGGAACCAATAACTGCAAGAGGAAACAAACTTGTTTAAAATCGAAAAGCCACTTCCTCAACAATAAGGACAACAATATAATTAGTCTCCAATACCTGCAATAACAAATTAGCCTCCGATACATGCACTAACTGCAGACATGATAATCATATTTGGAGCATCCAACACAAAATGCAAAGCAGAAACAGCATGTATGCCACAAAAACAAAGCTTCATCATTTTTTGTCTCCATTAAAAAGCAGATCCATTATGTTCAAGGACCACGATTGTTAGTTTATGCTTACTGAGTAAAGTTTACTTTCATGATGCAACAGCAGCAACTAAGAAACAAAACCACAAGCAGCATCCACTTCCCCTTTGCAGCCCTTGTCCAAAGGTAGTTTAAGTGATGCACTCTCTATGCTATACTATTAACAAGATTGCTAGTGTTTACAGAATTCTGATCAGTTAGGTGCCTGTTCACCAAGTCACTAAAATTAGTGTCATCAGGCAACCATCTATAATTTATCATACTTCCAAAAATCCTAGCTGCTTTATCTATTTCTCCAGCTTTATGGAAACGGTCAACTAGATTGCTACATGTACTAGGGCCAGGCTTAACCCCATGCTGTCTCATTTCCTCAAGAAGCCTTGATGCTTCGGAAAGATTTCCCTTCTTGCAAAGAGCATCTATCAGTGTATCATAAGCAATTCCCTTAGATGGCAAACCCTTCCCCAACATCTCATTGTGCAACTTAAAAGCTTCACTTAAGTTATCTTTCTTGCAACGAGCATCAATCATAATCTTATAGGTTACTCCATCCGGCTTGATACCCTTTGCCACCATAGTCTCGTATAATCTGAAAACCTCAGATTCGTTCCCTATTTTGTGGTAACCATGCATAAGTGAAGTATAAGTTACCACATCAGGCATCAGATCTCTCTTCTGCATTTCCAAGAAGAGCTGGTAAGCCTCCTCCATCTTCCCTACCTTGCAATACCAATCAATCACAGTTGTGTAAGTCACATGATCAAGTAATATCTGTTTTTCTGTCATTTCCTGTAACAAAGAGTAAGCTTCTTGCAGCTTCCATGACTTGCATAGTCCATCAATTAAAATATTATAAGAGACTGTAGTAGCAAAACCCTTCTGTACCATTTCATGAAACAAGCTCAATGCCTTCTCCATATTTCCTTCCCTGCAACACCCATAGAGAAGTGCATTGTACACAAAACTATGTGGTTCAACCCCTTTTGATTGCATCTCATCTAATAAATTGAAACCCTCAGTCACATCCCCAGCTTTGCAGTACCCATCAATCAACGTGGAATAGGTTATGTTGTCAGGTACCAACCTCTTTTCTTGAAGGCTATCAAACAACTTTTTAGCACTTTGAACGTTTCCCGACTTGCACAGTCCATCCATCAATGTGTTGACAATACAAATATTTGGATCAATACCTTTAAAACACATCTCATGATAAACTTGAAAAGCTTTTTCCATCTCCGCTTGTTTACAAAATCCTGAGATGACAGAATTGTAGGCGACCTGATCAGGATTCAAACCCTTTTCTTTCATCTCTGCAAGGATCTCAAAGGCCTCTTTAGTTTTCCCATTCTTTGAAAGGCTGTCTATTACGACACTGTAAGTTTGCACATCTGGAAGCACACCCAACCCAAGTATTTGCTGAAATGTTGCAAAAGCTTCTATCGCGCTACCTGCTTTGAAGTGCCCATCAATCAAGACAGTATAAACAAGATTATTTGGCAATAAACCACGATCAAGCATCTCATTGAAATACATTGCTGCTTCTTGCATTTTGCCTTCCTTACTGTACCCACAGATTAAGGCCCCATAAGAAACTGCATCAGGGGTTAGTCCCCTCTCCAAAATTTCCAAAAAACATGCTTTAGCTTCTTTCATCTTCCCGGCTTTGCTAAGGCATGTCAAGATTGGATTATAGCAGAATATATCACTTGCAACTCCTTTATTAAACATTTCTTTTAAAATCTCTTTTGCCTCCTCAGCCCTACCCTTGTGAGCATAACCCATAATTAGATTTCTGTAGATAACAGCACTAGGCATCAAGCCACCAGCAAGCATCTTCTGCACAAGGCCCTTAGCTCTTGGAAGATCCTTACAGTTGCATAATGCATTAATAATTGCAATGTAAGTAACCTTAGAAGGCATCAAATTCATACCTTCCATTTCCAAAAGCAGCTCAAATACCCTGCCCATATTATGGTCCTGACAATATCCCTCAATCAACCAACAATAAGTTTGACAGTTGGGCTTGCAGCCCATCTTTATCATCTCTTCCACAACCTCAACTGCCTTCTCCATCTTTCCATACTTGCACATACCGTGAACAAGCACATTATACGTCACCAAATTTAGCCACATGCCACAAGAAACCATCTCATCCTTCACTCTGAAAGCCTCATTTACATTTCCTTCCATCATGAACCCATCAATCAAAGCAGAATACACAGCATAAGGAGGCTTCAAACCCATTTGAATCATCTCTTGCAACATCAATTTTGCTTCTTCCAATTTCCTCACTTTGCAAAGCATGTCAATAATCAACCTGTAAGTATATGTATCCGGGAATAATCCTTTCTCAGCCATAGATTTTTTCAGCTCGAATGCTTCGTCTCTAGCTCCAACACGGCAAAATCCTTCAATCAGCACATTGTAGATAAACACACTAGGAGGGCATCCCTTCTCGTCCATCTGCCTAAGCACACTTTTTGCACCATTCAAATCCCCAACCTTACAGTGCGCACCAGCCAAACTGGTATATGTATACACATCAAAATCCATCTTGGCATCCAACATTCCATCATAGACTCTCCAAAACAATTCCATCAAATTCCCCTTTAACAAATCATTCAACAAACAATTACAACATCTCAAACTAGGCAAAATCTGAACACTTTTCGCTCCCAAAAACACAACTGCAGCCTCACGAGCCATACCCATCTTCCTATAAGTATCAATCAATATATCAAACACCACAGAATTGGACTCACCATTACTTTTAAAGCAACATAAAAGTGAATCCAAAATCAAAGAACTAGATTTCCGGGTTCTTATCATATGATTTAACACGCCATTAGCAGGTCCAAAAAGATTATTATTACAAAGCAACACGGCAAGAATAGAGAAAGAATCCAACAACTGAGGGATACCCAATTGGCATTTTGACCAGTAGAAGAAATCCAAGAGTCGTTTGGGATCACCAACCCGGTTCTCGAGAAGAACAGATCGAACCACATCTGGATTTAGCTTCTTGGGTATTCGTAAATTTGCGATGAGAATCTGCCAGTCATTTTCTCTGAGAAAATTTGATACTTCTTGGGAAAGTTGTTCAGCTTCATTCGCAGTGGAGCTGCAAAAATCTACTGATTTGAAGGGTCTTCTTGTTCTGTACTTGAGAACATTTTGATGATCAGTGAAGGGAAGACGATGATATCGTCGAATGATTGTAACCATTACTTGATTTGGCTGCTTTCTTCGCCGTTATCAGTTTGTTTATCAAATTAACCTGAAAAAGGTTCTCTTCCTTCTTCTCTCTCCATCTTTGATTCGATTCACTCTTATTATTATCGTTTTCTTCTCTGGTTTCTCTTAAATTAACGGTGGATTTTGCAAAAACCCTTTTGTGATTTTTATAAATAGCCCTTGTCGGGAACTACTTTGAAAAATGTCTCTTTTTGTAAATGTTTTGAAAACTAGACCATGTCTTAAATGTCAATCTATATCCATTTGCATAATAATATTCCTCTTTATAATATTAGTAGTTAGATATTTATAAACAAACATTTTCAATTTGTTTAACCATTTATTGAATTAATGAGTTTGAGAATTCCCTCCTCACAATATTTATTTGTTTGATCTTGTTGGCTAGTTTTCTTTTCTTTGGTTTTGTGTTCTTATCTTGGTCTTGATTTCACATTTCTTCTTGTTTTCTTCTCTCTGTGTATACTCCCTTTTCTATTTCAATCCAGTTGAGTCAGTTTTGTCGACAAAAATTTCAGTTTCAGAGCCTTAGTAGGAACGAGACAAGTTCGTATGTGAAGTTGGTGCTGATGACTGATTTAATTATTATTGGTTTGTAGTAATGTTCAAAGTTTAAGATGAGAGATAAATGGACAGAAATGCAGATTCAATGTTTGAAGAAATGACTAGGAGAACTTAAATGCCGAATAATTAAAAAGTTTGATTTGAATTGTTTTGATAAAATTATAGTCAGGATTTCATGCTCTGATATGAACATCCGTGGCCCAGAATTTTCCTTCCGTGGTGATTGAATATATACTAATTTCCAAAGTTTTCTCATTTCAACCAATTATTGTACGTTTTCCGAGTTCAACAAACAAAACAACTTCCACTATGGTTGCTCAATCACCTCATTTAAGACCAAAGGAGGGTTGAGTCCAGAGTAAAATTTAGCATTATCTTCATGCCAATGGTGGCTGGCCGGGTGGTCCGATGAGATCCACTATCACGAATCAAACCACAAGAATGTAAGAATGTATTGATGACTCCGTAGAACGTAACCTTAATACTAACAAACTGCTAATTGAACTAGAAATCAAATAATACCTTAATGATAAACAAGCACCGAATGATTTCCTGGCCTTACTCAAGCTAGGAAACCCACAATTCGTACAATGCGGTTTTTGACAATCCCGCATGTTAGCAAAACATAAACGTGATGCTCTAACATAACAATAAATGCATTCATAAATAAGCAGAGCACAGCAAAACAACCCAGTGTAAAACAAGCAACAAGCATTCACAAAACAAGAAATGAACAACATTAGTCTAAATAAAGTCAAGTCAGACATATATCACCAAGCAGACAAAATTACTTCCTAGAAGAACATCTTAAACTCATACTGATTATAATCGACTAACTTCTAGAAACTGGCATCAGCTTGCACAGAACACACACACTAAAAATCAAAATTGATTACAGGAAGCTAACTTACAAAATGCATATTCACTAGATGTTTGTAAATTATAGCATATCATTTACCCGGTACTTAGTTAAGCTGAATCATTAACATAATGAACGAGCTAATTACATAAATCAGCTTACATAACAAGCAGCAAATAAATGACAACAGAACGTGTCTAATACCTATAGAAAACAGCAAAATGGGAAATAATTACTTCATATTCATATCATATTTAAATCACAGGTCATCAAGAGAAATTCAATTTTCACAGCGGAGTGCATTGAAAACCGTATCTACCAGAGTTCCAAATGTTAATTTCTAATATCATCTTGTCATCCCATCAATTTCAATAACCACAAATTTAATGATACCGACCATAGTGCAAGATAAAAAAAATCATTATGGTAAGCATTCATCAACAAACAATGAATCATAGGAAGAAATTCAATTTTCACAATGGTGAAGGAAAACATAAACAACCAGAGTTACTAAAATCAGCATCTCAAAGATCAAATTCTATGAGACATCTCACTACTAAACTTTCATGGGTAGCACCAAAAGAACTAACACAAGTATGAATAAATCAGCAACATGAATAAACCCAACAATATATCATTTGACTGAAACAGATCCAGATAAAAATAAGTTCACAAAACACTACATAACGCCGCTCAAAATTCGAACAAGTTCGATATTAAAATGAAGTTTAAGAGAAAACACAAAAGCAAAAATGACATGTCATTTTTTGCAGAAAATCTAAAACCTTAGCTTAGTAAAGAACCAACGATTCTTGCCAGTCTTAAACCTCTCCTCGAACCTCTTCTTTGTCTCCTTGGCAGCGGTTACCTTCTTGTCCTTGCTCTGGAGACAGTCACCGGTCACGACGTCCTTCAAGTCGACGTCGAGAGTGTAACGAGTGGGCATCAAGTGCTGGTAGTTCACAAGCTTGATGAAGGCCTTAACGCGTGACTTCTTCGCCGTCTTCTTGGCCGAATCCTTCCTAATCACCTTGCTCGGGTACTTCTTTATCCCCGCAACCAAACAATGGCCATAGGGACGCTCGCGGGTGCCGTCGTCGAAGGACTTGATAATCACCGCCTTTCGGCCGGCGTAGCGGCCTTGGAGAACGATTACCGCCTTGTTTGGTTTAAGAAACTTCACCATTTTTAGATCTCGCTCTCGCGTTTCTCTGCGTTTGTGCGTGTGCGCAGACCCTAAGCGGGAGCAAATAAAGAAGATGCGTATTTATGTATATATATATATATATATATATATATATATATA
>CP135545.1:7403287-7418958 GCA_032402905.1 Khaya senegalensis | reverse complement strand
TTTAAATTTTAAAAATATTTTTATAATTACATATTAAATATCCAAGACTCAAAATTAATTTAAATTATCTAATAGCAGCCACCCATCGGCACCAGCTTCGTACATAACCAATTTCTAAATTTTTTTAAGTTTATGTTTTGGCAACTTACTAATTTCCACGATAATTATGATGATGTTGAGAGCAGTTTCATGGCCGTCCCTTTTTGGATCTCCATTAACTATGTTAGTGTTCACTTGCAATTGCTAAGGGAGGCAGGTTCTCAATTATTATTGATTCAATAATCGCCATTGTCATTTATTTTATTAACTAATACCTCTTTTTATAAATTTAAAATTAATTAATATTTTATTTAATATAAAACGTGTTACTTGATTATTGTACTCAAGAATATCATTATCTCCTTTTGATTTTATGGGTCTAAGAGTTAAAATATTTATTTTATAAAATTTGAAATTAATAAAAAATATTAAAATATAAAATAACATAATATTTAAAATATATAATAAAAAATTTAAAATATATAATCAAATACAGTAACAAAATTCGAATTTTATACTAATTTGTTATTTTTAATTTATAATTTTTAGAGAGAAATGCTTAAATAGACAGTTTTACCACATTAACACTATTGAGATAATAAGATTATCCAATTAATGAAATGAGATAAAATTATTTATTGATAATAAATAAAAATATTAATTTTTTTTTTTATAAATTTCTCTTACCATATTAAATAAAAAGTGAGTTGTTTTATTAATTTTTTTTCACTTACTACTAATAAATATATTTTTTTATTTTATTAATTGGATAAATTTATTATCTTAATACTTTAATAATTGGATGTGTTTACTATCTCAGCAATATTAAGATGATAGGACTGTTTCACCTAACCATTTAAAATTTTTTCAATTTACAACTTTATCATCTTTAGATGACTATATGTATTTGAAACTGTATATTGTTTCATATTAATAATTTGTTATCTTTAAATAACAGGCTTATTATTTCAATAATATTAAAGTGATAGAATCGTCTACCTAATCAAATAAAATTTTCTCATTTTTAGGTGACAATGCAAATTTGAGATTGCACGTTGTTTTATATTAATAATTTATTTTTTAAAAATAATAAATTAGATAAACTTATTATTTTAATAATATTGAAATAATAGAACCCTCCAAACTTAATCACCTCATATTTTTTCATCTTTTAGGTTACCATCTTAGTCACCCAAGACTTTCTCATCTTTGGATTGTCATGTCACCAACATTGAATCTAATCACTTAACACTTTCTTATCTTTCCTCATCTTTAGGTGACGTGCATTCGAGAGCACATAACACCTAATATTAATAATTTGTTATACTTGTAAGAGTAAGGAGAAAATGTATTTCCACGGGCGGATTTAACTGATTGATTGATTTTGGTAATTGGAAAAATTTATGATAAAAAAAAATAAATGAACAGATGAATGAAATATGATAGTATTATTGACATCCAACGTCTGTCTACAGAATGGTAGAAGCAGTAATCATCAAACCCCACAATCAAATCAAATTACACATATTATCATCGTCATCAACTACGTATGTTTTCTGGAAACAATCTCAGAAGCAGGCGTCCAGGACACAGCAGCAACACAAGGCAGCACAACTGCACGACAACAAACAAAACAAAACAGTTCAATTACCCATAAATAAATTCCCGAGGGATTTTAAAGAGATAAATAGTAATAATATTATTTACTTACCATCCTTTCCAGAAGCCATCACCCCTGGACTTGGTTTCAACCGGAGCAGAGTTGTGAGGAAACCCCTGATGGCCGTCCTTAGTCGGGTACCCTGCCGGCGGTGGTGGCGTCACATACGAACCCCCCGCCGTAGATGGTGGTGGGTAGGGTGCAGCTGACTGGTTGCGATCGTACGAACTCATATTAGTTATCTCAAACAAACAAACAAACAAACAGACTAAGAGAGATATCGAAGAAGAAGAAGAAGATATTTGATTATCGGGATGGAGGATGTGGTGGTGGTAAGTTATATATATAACGAAATGGTGGAGCGGTTGTGTTGTTTTGCTTCGTGGAGGGAGAAGAAGGGGGAGCAGAGCGGCAGCGACGCGTGAAAGACTGCAACACGGCTAAGAAACACAAAAGCATAACGCTCTTTTACTTATTATAATGAAACCAATTTTATCTTTATCAGCGTGTCGTTTCATAGTACATGAATTTAAATACGACACGAAGCAGGATAAGTAATGCCGACACGTCAATCTTATTAGTATTAAATTCCACTATTTATTATTATTATTATTATTTTAAATTCAATTAATCTCCATTGAAATTACTGAAAGACCCTCACAAACTTATATTTCTTTGATTAAAATTCAAAATTAAGATAGTAATTTAATTTAAAACCGTAATTTTAATTTTTCTCCTTGAATTATTAATAAATAATATAAAATGAAATACTTAATTTATAAATATCGTAATTAAAAAAATGAAAATAATAAAATACTTAGTTTAAAACTTAACACGTCAGATTGAAAACTTTAAGGTATAGACTTGAAGCGTGTGGTCGTGACAATATCACACGTGTCATTTATATACAGCCGGTTGTTGTCTGCACACCTACTTTGAAAGGGACACGTGGACCATCCGCTCCTTGTTTTCAACGGTCTTGGCGTGAAGGAAATCAACTCTTTCTTCCTTAAAATGGGATTGTTTATCCTACCTCAGATGTACCTCTATATTCAATCTTTTAAATTATTTGTTAATTATTTTAAATTTTAAATATTTTTAGTATATATTTTCAATTTTTATTAAAATTTTTAAATTATTTTTATAAATTATTTAAAATTTTAAATTAAAATATTTAAAATTTTATACTATCATGATATATTGTATAAATTATTTATTTAATTAATATTATATATATATGTAATATTAAGCATGACTCCCATTTAGTTGACCGACTAATGAATTTAGTATAATGTGAAAGGATTTTGAGTAAATTTTATTATTGATAAGGGGAGTATAGGAAATGAAATGTTATAATAATCTTATAATTATGATTATCATAATAAGGATTAGTTAGATACACCTAATCATCCTAGTTTCATCATCTCAATATTCTTATTAATAGAATTGTTAGGAGTGGCCAACCTAATTAACAAACACTAATTGTAAACATTAGAATGTTGAAAGTTTTAAACATTGGGCCAGGCTCATTGGCCTTTTTAAAAATTCCATTCCCTTGCATGAAATTGTACTTTGCTAAACTTAGCCCAACTAGATACACCAAAGCTAGTTACTAGGGTTTGGTAACAAAATTAATTTGAATCTATTTAGATAAAATATTATGCAAGATAATTTTATTATATCAATATAAATAATATGATAAAACGAGAGATAATAATAAATAAAAAAAATAAATTTTATAATTTTTTTATTATATTAATTAAAAATAAAATTTTAATTTTTTTCATTTATTATTAATAAATAAATCTCTTTTATTCTATTAATTAAATATTTTTATTACATTATTTTTATTAATATAATAAAACTGGTCTACTTAAATTTTTTTCTCCTATTTAGCGTTTTAAGTTTGAGTATGGAACTTATTTTGACTTCACTTTCAAAAGTGAGTCGGGAATAGGGATGGTGCGTGGTCCCACCATACTTTTTTATTTATTTTGAACTAAAATAATTAAATATAATATTTTAATAAATTAAAATAATAAAAAAATAAAAACTAAATACCTAATAAAAGGAAAATCTAATTTGGGCCAGGAGCCCACCTTATAATACTTGGAATGTAAGCTCTAATCCTATCACTTTTCATCTGTCTGGCAAACCCATCTTCATTTATCAAGGCCTTCTTTACATTTTATCCCATTTCTTTTTCAATTATTGTGTTTATTGCATTCCCACTTGTAATTCAATTTTGCATTTTGATGTTCAATTTGAAGCAATTAAGAGCATACGCCACGAAATTATTATTATTAGATTCTTCTAAAATAATTTAATAATTAGTAAAATAAAACGAGTAATGAAATTAAAAAAAAAATTATTTATTTGGTATGCTGCATTAAAGGTGAATGAATAGAGTCCCCAAAATGGGGACCGCAATGGTTGGCATCACCCCTAAAGCTAATGCCCTAATAATTAGTTTAATGCAATTAATTCAAGAAAATGGAAAGTTCTGCCTAACTAATGCGGCTGCATTTTCTCACTTTTTTTAACAAATAATAATAAATATTGCACGCCAAATTGATAATGATATGTCGGTTATGCTAATATATTAACACCATTCAATTAATAAAAAAAAATTAATTAATAATAAATTAAAAAATATTACATCATCTAATTATTTTTTTTATATAATTTATATAGATTGTTTTTGACTTTTTTTTAATTTCGTTAATTAAATGATTCTACACTGAAGTAGTAAGTGAAATTATTTTATTTAAAATTTTTTTAATATTAAATATTATTTGTTTAATTAGATTGATTGTGAGAATAATTATTTTTAATATTACAAGTTAGAAGTTTTGAAACTAGCTTGTCGATGTCGGAATGGAATTAAATATGGGTGAGGGTGTATGTGGCATCACAAGTTGTGATTTGGTCCAATGTTCAATTTGTGATTTACTTTACACATTGTTGTAATTTCCTTATTGGAAATAATGGATTATAAAACTATTATACCAGACATGCTGTTTGATGTCATTGCTATTTGGCAAGTTATTATATATGTCATTGAAATTTGACATATGTCACTATCTTTTCTTTTTCTTTTTTCAAATTAAATATAAAAAGAGGATGCCTTCCATTCATATTATGTATTATTTATATGCGCAAATTTTAGAACTATCTTATCATATTAATTATAATAATATAATAAATTATTTAATTAATAAAAAATAATTACTTTTATTAATGAAAAATTAAAAAATTAAGATAAGTCCTACTTAAATAAAAAAATAAAAAATTAAATATTATGTCTCATTTTATTTTATTTAATTTTTTTATCAATAAATATAATTTATTTTATTAATTAAATAGTCTTACTGAATTATTGTAATTAATATAACAAGAAAATTTCACCTTAAATTTTCTCTATTTATATAACGGCAACGTAGAGCTGATTTGCATTAATTTCAAAAGAAACCTGTTTATATAGCGGCGACGTAAAGCTTATTTACATTAATTTGAAAAGAAATAAGCTATAAAAATTAACATGTGCTTTTTTGTTTTCATATTATGTGGTCATTATTTTCTTGTGCTTTTGTCTATCCTCATTGATTCTCTACTTTAAGTCTTAATCCAATATTTTCACAGGGCATTTTTCAATGAAAGTGGCATTAATTTTAATTCACAAGTATTGTAAGACAAAATTATCAAATATTTTAAATATAAATGAGAAAATAAGTAATTGATGAATAAAAATTATGTTCATCGAATATTTTAATTAATTAATTATTTTTATTTTTTTAATGGTTAAAGTCTTTAATATACTTATTTTTATTACATAATTAATTTAAATAATTTATTTACATATTTATATTTAATATTCAATAATTTTATTAGATCAAAATAATAGTTTAAAAGTAATAGTATAATAACACTAGATTTAATGTCTCAAGATTGGGTAAGTTTTGAAAATTGACTATAATATATTTGTCTGTCGAGACATTCATTCTTTTTTTATAAAACAAAAAAAAATTTATATTGAATATAAAAGTTCAAATTTTATATTAAGTTTTGCATATTGAAAGTGGTGATATTTTATTACAAAAGTATGAACATTGGGTTCTAATCATAATTGTACCCAATTGTACAATAAAAATTGATCATCCCGGCATTCTCCGACCACTTAAAATACTAAAAAGAAACCAAACACAAGTGAAAAACGAGAAAGCTTATATCCCACTAAGTGGTAGATTAAGTGGGTAGATAAGGTTTGTCTTTAGTATGAGCTTTGAACATAATAATCACATGTATGAAAACAACAATCCCCACGCCATGCTCGCATCCCATAAAAGAGAAAAGCCAAAGTTCATTGTTGCCCATTTGCCTAACTCAATATGCATTCTTTTATAATTATCACCTATATTTGTTCTTATTGAAGCATATGTAACACGTTTCACAAATCTCATATTTTTTCTTTGCATATGCATTTTTCCTTTGCTCTATTATTAAAGCTCATATTTTGAACCAAAAAAATTCAGAACAGGATTGTCTTGATCGGATCACAATACAAATCTCCAAACACATGCTTAGTTGACTCTTTGTCTGTTTTTCTTTCACTATATAAATCTTGGGTTTTGTCCAAAACACTTCAAAAAAACAAAACACTCTCAAAGTCTTGGTTCTGTTTTCCAAGTCAGAACAAAAAGAGCAAGCAAATTAAGGGAGATGTGCAACGTGAGGTGTAGAAACAAGCTCAAAATCATTCTAGTTCCATATGCAGCTCAAGGACATGTCACTCCCATGCTCAAGCTCGCTTCAACTCTCGCCTGCCGGGGATTCGAACCCCTCCTCATCACGCCGGAGTTCATTCACCACCGGATTATACGAACCATGAATCCACAGACCGAGATTTCGTGCACGTCCTTCCCGGACGGATTGAAGAAGGACGAACCTCGAGATTTTTTCTCCATAGAAAATATTATGGAAACCATGTTGCCCGTCCATTTAGAGAGAATTATTCGCAGGGTCAACGAAGATGGGCGAGTACTGTGTGTGGTGGTTGATTTATTAGCTTCCTCCACCGTGGAAGTTGCCCGTCGGTGCGGAGTCGAGGCCGCCGGATTCTGGCCGGCCATGCTTGCTACTTACTGTTTGATTGATGCAATTCCGGAGATGATCAAAAGCGGATGCATTTCGGATACGGGTAAGTTGTTATTCCTTCATATATAGAATTGCTTTTCTCTCTTTTTTCTTAGCATTTCTTAATTTGATTATGCATTTGTTAATTAATTGAATTAAAAAGCTTTGGACATTGTGTAATAATGAAGTGGAGGAGATTGATTAAGCTAAATTTTTGGGTCAACTGTTGATGAGACGAAGAAGAGATCATGTGAAATCTTGTTCCTGTTGAGTAGGAAATGCTGATGAAGTATTAAACAATATCCATCCCTACAAGCCATGTTGTCTTTCCTATAAAACTTATATATTCACTTTTTTTAATAAAAAAATTTAATTAATAGTTTCACCTAGATATGTTTAACACCCAATATTTATTAATTGTTATGATTAATTAATAAGGATATATTTAATTTGAGAAAAGAAAAACAAGGAAAGAATAAGGATTTTTTATTTGATTGGAAGGGAAGTGGAAAATTCTTAAGAATTTTTATTTTTTCAAGTGAGAAAAAAAAAAGAAAAAGAAAAGAATAAGAATTCTTTATTTTAATTAAAGGAAAGAGAGGGAAGAGGGGGGCAAGAGAGCATTCTTAGAAATTCTTATTTTTTGAGGTGAAAGAATAAATATTTATTTTTAAAGAATGAATAACCTTTATTTGAAGAATAAAATTTTTAAAAATTCTTATTCTTTTGAATGGAAAAACAAATATTTATCTTTAAAGGTAAAAAATTTTTATTTTACCTCTTCGAATGATTAACATTCAATTTTATCTTTTATCTATATATTTTATCATAATTTTTTTATTTAAAATAATTTAATATAAATATTTTTAGTTAACTAATTATTTTAAATAATTGATTTTATATTAGTTTAATTATATATAATAATTGATAATTATAACACATGATATAAAATATTATTAAAATTAGTATCATAATATTTATTATTATTATTATTTATTTCTATCATTGTTTTAATTATAAATATTTATTATATATTTTATATGTATATAAATTTATAATTATATTTATTATAATTCATATAACTACTCATTTTTGTTTGATAATTTTAATTTTTATTATATAAAAAATTATTTATATAATTATATTTTTAATTTTTAAATTTTTTTAAAAATAAACTGATTATTAAATAGAAATGATAATATTGTTGATGGTTATAATAGAATTTTATAAATATTTTTATCTAAATAAAAAAAATAATTTTTTTCCATTAATAATAATAATTTTTAAAAAAATTCTTTCATTTACTTTCTTTTTTCTTTTTTCTCCACTCTTATTTTCTCTTTCCTTTCCATTCTTCGAACCAAATAGAGTCTAAAAAAACCATTAGATTGGATCAGGAGGCTATGATATATTTTATTTATTAATTATTTTCTCTCAATGTTGAGATGATTTAATAAAATAATGCTTGACACAGTTTACCATTACTCTTGATAAAATTAAAGATATATAATTATAATTTAATAAATATGATATATAAATTTTTAATTATGTTTGTTGGCATATTGTTGTGCAGGATGTCCTCAAAATCCTGAAAGAGCACGAGTTCTTCCTAACCAGCCAATGCTATCGACTGAAGATCTTCCATGGCTAATCGGAACTCCGGCTGCAAGAAAATCAAGATTTAAGTTTTGGACAAGAACACTAGAACGAACAAGAAATCTGAAATGGCTGCTAGTAAATTCTTTCCCTGAAGAATGCATCGATTTTAAGCAACAATATTGCGGTAATAATCAGTTAAAAGCAGCTACTCCTTGTCATCCGAAAGTGCTTCTCGTTGGACCTTTAAACAAGCATGCAATAACAGAAAACCCTAGCTTCTGGGAAGAAGATATGAGCTGCATGGAATGGCTCGACAAGCAGAAGCAAAACTCAGTCGTTTACATTTCGTTTGGGAGTTGGGTTAGTCCCATTGGAGCAGCAAAAGTGAAGAGTTTGGCGTTGACTCTTGAAGCCTTAGGGTTGGCATTCATTTGGGTGCTGGGTTTTGCATGGCGAGAAGGTTTACCAGAGGGGTATTTGGAGAGAGTTTCGAAGCAAGGAAGAATAGTTTCATGGGCGCCGCAGATGAAGGTGTTGCAGCACAGAGCTGTAGGGTTTTATCTAACACATTGTGGCTGGAATTCAACAATGGAGGCGATACAATGTGGTAAACGGATGCTGTGTTATCCGGTTGCTGGAGATCAGTTTGTGAACTGTGCTTACATTGTGAAGATATGGAAGATTGGGGTAAAGATTAATGGGTTTGGAGAAAGAGATATTGAAGAAGGATTGAAGAAAGTGATGGAAGATAGTGAGATGAAGAATAAGCTGAATAAGTTGTATATGAGAACCATGGGAGATGAAGCCAGGACAAGAGCTATCGCAAATCTTACAGATTTTCTTGATGATTTGAGTGAACAGAGAACTGATCAGCTTCACCCCAACGATGTTGATCGTCACTTATTTAACTTGTGATTTTTGTTACATTACTATTTTATATAATATGAATGATTAGATGCAGTATTTCTCTAGTAACATACTTGGTTTGTAGTTGGGGAGTGTTGGCCAACCAACCCGTAGCTGGGGCGGTGAGGCACCTCCTGGCAGCATAGTTCAGGCTTGGTTGTGGGTAAAGCAGTCGCCGGCCATTAATAGTATCTACTCTTTGCCCCTGAATCTCAAATTTATTAAAACATTAAGCATAATCAAGCATAATTAGAAGCCAAATCACAATCTTCCTAGGCGCCCATTCCAATCAACCAAAATGCTGGCGTTCCAGTCAAAACAAGCAATGAAGCAGAAAACCACAAAAGGCTAATTAACTAAGCAATCAATTTGGGTGTCAAATGAAGTCTAAAATCTTCTATTAACAATTCAATATCGACTTCTTAAACTCTGATCAACTACATATCTCAGTGCGCCGACCATAGTAAACTCCTCATTGTGTGGAAATAGAGATCCGATTTAAATGACCAGGTACACCATCACATTTGACACCTAAGCAAGGTACAGCCCAACAATGAAGTACATCAGCAGATGTTAAAATAATATGTAGATGAATTTTAACTGGTACAACCACTCTATTGTCCACTTCTAATAAACGTAATTGACCCAATTGTAGATCATCTTCCGGAATCATATGACTGTCAAAGGTGACTGTTCATCGGAACTGTAAGTCCAATACCATTGATGTCCAATAGCTTTGATAGTGATGGCTGGATCTACTACTACCACGTCGATTGAGTATTAACAGAGCAAATGATGTTTATAGCAATGAACATCAAGATGATACTAGGAAAAATGGTCCAAAGAATCTCGATAGTAGTTCCACGAACAATCCTTTGCGGGATTGGATTTTTTTTATAATGGTAATGCCATAAAGCAATAGAATGCCTTCTTTCCTTGCTTTGGTGCTAATCGTATCGTATATAAGAATTCACACCCGGCCCGGCTAATCTATTTACAAATAGAACCAGGAGATCTCCTCCTTATGCTAGGATACCAAAGTCCGAAAGTCTGATTGGGATTCTGCTTGAACTGGATTCGCGAAATGGGAGTTGAACCCAGGTAATTCAATAAACTCTTGGTCATTAGCAGCCTACCATGGGGAGGGACAAGGTTATAAGAGTAGCTAAAGAGATTCGACTGTCTTTCATTGTTCAAATTGTTTCCGTGGTTCTCGTTCCCCTGGCTTCGGTTTCAGAGATTCGGATTCAAGTTCTACCATGGGCTTTGCCTAAAAGTAAGCCAATTTTCCAGGGTTGGATAAAACTTGGTTGATTGGAATGGACGGGTAGGCAGGAAAGAAGCATGTAAGCCCGAAACACGCGGTCTCTTCAAATTGTCCAATTGAACTGGCCGTCGTAGAAGGTAAATCATGTTTATGCCAAATTTCTAAACTGCCGCTTTCAGTCTGGTAACACAGCAAGGTTATTCGAACATTTGAAACTTCAGCTTCACTGCAATGGGAATGTGAGCAGCCCGGGTGAGACCAGAACTGCCCCTATTCCGCAACCCTTCCTTCTGATTTGATGCACCGTCGAAAAACATGTTCCAGCCTGCAGATTCTTCTCCTTCAAGGAAATCCGCCCTCGTGGGTTCGTAGGCAGACAACGGATGTTCTGTCAAATGATCCGCAATCGCACTGCCTTGGATTAGCTTAGAACTTCTCCTCCGAATAGAAGTTTGATCTATTGGATTATAAATTTATCCCGAACCTGCGTTGGACACTTTACTGGCCTATCTAAAGAGAAAGCATTGGGACGGAGACTTCCCTCCAACAACTTCTGAGTCTGAGAAAGATAACAAGGTTTACTTAGCACAGCCAAAAAGGTATCTATGAACTACAAACTGAAAGGATAGATGAACTAACCAACTAAGGAATAGCCGTCAACTCTTCGTACTTGACTTGACTGTACCAATCACTCTACAGTGCCAATCCATTTATACACCTGAATTCCTCGTCTGTGAAATATCGGTAGAATTCCCAATAAAATTCTGACTGTCTACAGTGCTGGATTAGTTGCTTAATAAAGGAATTGAGACTGCCATGATATGACGCTGACGCTGAGCGCTCGATATTCCGCTCAGCAGACTATAGATTTTCTCTAACGAAATCATCGGAAAGCAGACGAATATTGGTATTAAGATGGTTAGACTTCAAAAGCATGTCATTTACACGTCCGTGTCGAGAAATTCTTTCAAAACATTGCAAAAACTTGTTCGCCTTCTTGTTATCAGTCTCTGGAAGCAACAACCTGGACCAAGCAACTCCGGAAGAAGCGTGGCAGAGAAAAGTCGTCGTAGTGGTTCAACTTGAAAACGACACCGTTGTTGACTCAAAGCAAGAGACTATGAAAAAACTGGGTTCTATGCTAATCAGGCCCAGTAAACTCGGCCCATGAATAAAATTTACCATAATTTTCTACGAATTTGAGAGAAGAGAGATAATTCAGAGGAAGCTGATTGGATAATACGTAAGAATTTGACTGTTCTTCTTGCTCCTTTAACGCAGAGTTGCGTAAGCAATAGCTTCTTCCGTGCTTGTTGGTTTCTTGTCCGATGGAAAAATGATGAATTTACGTTTAGTCCAAGGTTTACATCAACTTTGATCACATGTTAAAAGCCTTTCTTTCTTTCATCTGTTTGCTTCCCCAATATGAAAAGGCACTTCCAGAGTAAAAGCATCCCTCCTCCTCTCCTTCAAACTTCCCATTGCTTTGCTCTGTTCTAAAGTAACACGAAAACCGAAATCAAAAGCCCCATTTGGAAAAACTAAAACCCAACTTCTGTAGCTGAAAATTCCTTCTCTTTGACTGTTTCCTTTTGATTTTAGCTTCTGGGTATTGTTTTATTACCTATTTTTGCTGCTTTTTGTGTGATTCATTTCTGTTCTTCCTGTTAAATTATTGATTTCTTATTTGTTTGTGATCTGTTGATTCATTTGTGGTATTGGATCCATTTTTGTGTTTTAGTTTGTGGATAATATCTGTTTGTTCCAAGGAGAATTTGGATTTAGTCTTCTTCAGATTTGGCAGGTTATTCTTTTAAAATTCATCATGAGATTTTGTTGTTAGTTAAACAAAATCATTTATGAATTTCTTTAATAAATTATACTCTGGGCAGGGTTGAGATAGCATGACTGAGAGCTACAGGAATGCAAGTGCTAGCTCGAGCTCAAGTTTGAATAGCAGCTTTCCGGATACAGAGGATGATCACACCATTGCGAGTATTTTAGCACAACAGGAAAATTCCAAAAACGAAGGCAAGCAGCTTGGGAAGAGACTCTCTCATTTGGATTCCATCCCTGTACGAATCACTTCTCTCTCTATAGCACTCCAATTGTTCCTGTTGTGGTACTATTTTCTAGGAATTTTGCTTTCAGTGAGATTAGAATAGGGTAAAGTTACAATAGAGATTATTTAAGTGGATTTTATAAAATGTTAATTTGTTGCAAATCACTGTTGTTTTGAGCTGTACAAAGTTGTTTTGGTGCAAAAATTTGCACCAAATCCAGGTTTTAGAAATGCCATAAGTACTGAAAGTTTCCATATTAACTTTTAATTTAATATTTATAGCCTGCTTGTGCTATAGGGAGCTTAACGGATTTTATGCCTAGAATGTTTTTCTTGCTTTGATGTTCTGCGATTAATTGTATGTTTCTTCTTAGTTGCATTATGTTGTAGAGAGGCACAAGAATGGGGTCCCATTTTTTTCATTGGGATAACTTCCAAGTACACTGACTCTGTAAATACTCATTGATTCTTTATGTTGCAGCACACACCTCGGATCAATGGGGAGATACCTGATGCGAATGATGCAACCTTGGACCATGAGCGGCTGTCTGAAAGGTTTGATTTCGTCATGAGTTTCTTTTTGCATTTTTTCCCAAGGTTTTGTAAATTCATTTTGTGCATGTTAATTTGATATATTGATGATGGTGCTCTCATAGCATTTCTGCTGCATGAATATTTGATTTGTACTGTGTAAATCATTGCATCACTATTCACTGGTGTCTGGAATGTTAGCTGAAGATTTGGCATTTATCATTTTATATATTTATGTTATGGTTATTTATCTTTATTTGTTCATAATGGTTTTGCTTGTCATTCAGGTTGACCACATATGGTTTAGCTGAATTACAAATCGAGGGTGATGGAAATTGCCAGGTTTTACGTTCATCTGTATTTCTAGATTTCTATTCACACAACACTAATTTTTTTGCCAGGGTGAATTATAGCAAAGTACTTTTTCCATCAATTTATGCATGCCACTTTCTATGGTTAAATCTTCTTTTCCTTGATTTATCTTCTGCTATTTGCTTTTATATTGTGGGATAGTTTCGAGCACTAGCAGATCAGCTGTTTCGTAGTCCAGATTACCACAAGCATGTGAGAAAGCAAATTATCAAGCAGGTATATTAACCAACTGATGGAAACAGTTTCTTTTAACCGGCCATTTGAGATTTAAATTATGGCATTTATCAGTAGTGGAAACAAATATTCTGTCTTATTAATGCTTTGGTGGATATTTTAGATTGTCTTGATTATCAATGTTGATGGGTTGTGTCTCATTTGTACGGACTTTGGTTATAAATCTGTATTACAAAGATAATGAAGGCATGTCTTTATGTCTTGGTACTTTTAATCTGGCGACAATTGTGCTAGAATGCCCTAATCTTATCCAGTTATTCATCTAGCCCATTCTTCAAAATTAAGCAATGGCTTTGTTTGCTCGTGTATACCCAAATTATGCACTTTCTAACTATAGCATTGTATGGTTGTGGTGCAATTTCATTACTGCATGTTCTTTTTTAATATTTTTTTCCTTATAATTCTCTGTTCTCTTTTTCAGCTGAAGCATTTCAAAAAACTATATGAAGGCTATGTCCCAATGAATTACAAAAGCTACCTGAAGAAAATGAAAAAGTTAGACATCTATAGTGATGCCTATTAATTTTCTGCTATACAAATTAGACAGTATGATGTACATGACTCTTCATGTGACTGAATTCTAATTCAATTTTTGTGCTACATCAATAGATTGGGGGAATGGGGAGATCATGTTACTTTACAAGCAGCTGCAGATCGAGTAAGTTGAAATTTCTAATCTTTTTGTCTGCTTAATATTTCTAGTTTTTTATGGCTCTCATAGCTATAGTTTCTAGTGTGCATCTCAGTTTTCAAGTTAGTTTAATTTATCTTATTGGTAAAATGAATTTTGAGCTCTAATTTGAAGAGACTATAATATACTTAAAGACTCAAAAGTTCCATGGAGATAAGTCATTCAATGGAAAATTACTTATTGGCCAGCCTTCATTGGATTATGTCGTGTTTTACTGCCTTACATGAACTGGGATCTTGTTTCAGATTTTATGGTTGAATAAATATAGTAGTTGTCTACGTTATGCTAGGATGTTCTCAAGTATTTGTTTTTCACCAAGTAAACTGTTGAATAGACCTGAAATTTTGGCATGGATTGCTTGCACAGGAGGTCATTGGGTTTAAGTGATGGATTGCAAATGGAGTTGTGCTTGTGCATGTTTATGCTTTGCATCTTGACTGACATCAACAAATTATTTCTCGAGCATTATATTTGAGAAACAATTACATCCATAAATTCACGACAAATGGCTAGAAATGTTAAAACTGTGCACTTTTATCTAAATGTCATGCATAGTCATCCTTTGAACTTGGTGTACCCCTCCGTACATTTAGTTTATTGAATTGATTACATCATGCTTTCTTATTCATTTTTTTCGAACTTCATTATTTTCCTTGAAGTCTTCATTGATTGGTTACTGACCTCTAGTATTTCTGTAGTTTGGAGCCAAAATTTGTCTAGTTACTTCTTTTCGAGACACTTGCTACATTGAGATCATTCCCAAGGACGGAAATCCTACCAGAGGTAGATATCATTACTGCATCCCGTGTTGGCATCATGTATCAGTATAATTCTTGGATTCTTCTCTACTTATAGTGTTTATGCATCTTTTTATTTTATATTTTTGTTGGTTTATTTTATTTATATTTGTGGATATATGACTTCTGGTGTTGTTTAGAGCTTTGGCTGAGCTTCTGGAGCGAAGTACATTATAATTCACTATATGCAAGCGGAGGTGAATCCAAATATTACTCGTGTGTAATTTCCTTACTTCCTAGTTTCTTGTTAATTTGTCCAACTGACAGCTTCATCATTCTATTGCGTATATTTACAGATGTTCCAACTCGGAAACCCAGAAGAAAGCATTGGCTTTTCTAGATTTACAATACTTCCATTATGAGGTCAACTTTTACATCAT